>ML686006.1:5830266-5858570 GCA_007922175.1 Pelusios castaneus | reverse complement strand
GGCTATCTCTGAGAGACCTGCTGAGGGTGGGTTACTGTTGTTGGGCAGATTAGTGACCCACAACTGGAAACAACT
Source organism: Pelusios castaneus (assembly GCA_007922175.1). NCBI lineage: Eukaryota > Metazoa > Chordata > Testudines > Pelomedusidae > Pelusios > Pelusios castaneus. The sequence continues at coordinate 5,858,495 of ML686006.1, read as the reverse complement.
GGAAACTTCCAGTAGCAGGGAGTGGTAGCAATTTGAGCATGCTCCACAGTGTACCCTGCTGGTGTAATCAGTCAGATGACTGAAAAGCAGCAGCCTGAGCAAACAGCAGGCAGAAGCTGCCTTGGAAGGAGACCATGTGCTCAGTGTTCTGGAGAGGAGCTGAGCCAGGAGTGAACAAGATGTTTTCTCCATGTAAAGGAGTCATTTGCAACAGACCTTGCAAACATGCATATGGGACTGAGGGCTGGTTGCAGAGAAGAAGAGAAAGCCTGCATGTAATGCTACAAAGGATCCCAGCAAAGAAAGAAGAGAACAGCTATTTCTTGCTACTCAAGCTTCCACGCTGGAACAGAGACTGTAGCTGAGAGTTGGGTGAACTCCACACAGACTTTGGGACTCTTGGGTGTCTTTCATGCAGGGGATTGTTCTTGGTTGATTGTAGTTTGTTTTCTTAGGATAAGGTTCATTTAGTTAGTAGTTAATAAAGTTCATTGTTATGTTTGTTTTTAGTAGTATTTTAATGTGTGAGTGTAGCTCTGAGCAAGCTTCGCCGTAAGTCCTGTACAGACTGGATCCTGGGTCTCCAGCTGCTTTCCCCACAGGGGTTGGGACTGATTTCTGTAAGGCACTGGAGAAGGGCAATTTAATTAATTTTAGCCCACCTGAAGGTTACAAAAGCACTCAGCCATTTTCCTGTCAAGTCCCCATAGTGGCCCCGCAGCTAGCCGGGATGGACAGACAGGGCACCAAGCCCCATCAGGGCACCGAAGTTGTAGGCGCCACATAGCCCGGCTCTGCCCCCAGCACTAGGGGATGTGGTGGCAGAGGGAAAACAGCAGCCCCAGAGATAAAGGGATAAGGGGAAGAATATGACCCCAGGGGCAGCAGCAACAGGGGCTGGGGTTAGGGAAGGATTTGGTGTTACTAGTTGGGAAGGGGTAGGGATGTTGTTAGGGGCAGTGTCAGAAATAATAGGGGCAGGACTAGGGGTGGGGACCCCAGTGGTTGAACCACCAGGGTGCAGCTCCTCTTGACTGGGCATGAGGATTGGTGACAGGGAATCAGGGGGCGGATCCCTGCTGATGCTGGGCACAGGTGCACGACCAGGTTCAGCATCCATGGCCTCAGCATCATATGAGGGGGACACAGGTTTGGCAATCAGATGGGGAAGGGGGCAGCTGTTCCACCAAGGGCAACACCCCAGAGCCTGGCTGCTCGGTGCCGGCTGTCACCTCAGCCACTGTAGATGGAATGCCAAGCGCAGCCAGGCAGGTGGAGCAGCTCGGGGGCATCCCCGGAATGAGGGTAGGGACAGCTGGCTGGGGCTGGGACAAGGGAGGGGGCCGGCAAAAACAGATCACAGCCCAGATCAAGGCTGGGGCAACTAGGGTCAGACCCAGGGCTTCAATCTCTGCAAATATGGAGCCTAAATCTGCACCCGCTTCAACAGAGGTCACCTTGCCAGATGCCGAGGCATTTCCTGCCTCAGTTTTGATGGCAGATGAAGGTGGCAAAGCAGGCTGGGGTGGGGCAGGGACACAGCTCCTTCCAGAGCCTTACGGGGGAGGGAGTCTATAAGGGCCTCCAATGGGGGGGAGGGGTGCCACCCCCTGTACTGCTGCAGTTGGCTCCTCCACTAGAGCCTCCCACTGGACCTCATCAAGGGGCGTGGCAGTGGAAGGCCTAGCAGCAACATGGGTGTCATCAGCCACTTTCAGGGGGCCTCCTCCCCCTCCGATGTGGCAAGGAGAGTCTGGGCCTTCTTCTGCTTCCTGCGTTTCCCTTGGACGAGGGCCCAGCCCTCTAAGGTAGCGTCAGGTGGCAAGGGCAAAGGCACCTGAGGTGGGAGGGACAAGGGTGGGACAAAAAGAGGATGAGAAGACTCCCCCTGGGGCAAGCCCTCTCCTGAATTTGGGTACACCAGGCTTAGGGAGTGGGGGTAGGAGGAGCTGGGGCAGGGTATACATCTATTGTTAGGGATGGACAGGTGTGGACATGGAGGGAATGGGCAGAGACAAAGGAAGGGCTAGGAGAGACCACTCCTCCCCCCTAAACTCTAACGGGAGGAGAGCAGAACCAGGGTGGGGGGAACCAGGGAGGGAAAGTAATCTGGCAGACCACTTCTCCCCACTAAGCTGCAGGCAGAGGAGGAAGGTGCCGGGAAGGGAGGGGTACAGGGACCTTACATAGGTTGGGCAGGGCACCAGCTCCTCCAGCTGCACTGGGTAAATGGGGTGGGGGTCACCATAGCATCAGGGGATGCAGTGAAGGGGGTACAACAAAAGAGGCAGGGGCTTGTAGGGGCTCAAAGGCACTGGTGGAGCACAGGCACACCAGAAGGACAGAGTGGGCAGAATAGGGGCAACTAGGCAAATGGGGGGAGGGGCAGTGGGAATAGCAGAAAACAAGGGTAGGGCTGAACAGGTTAACAAGGGAGGGTGCGGGACAGGGAACCCAACAAATGCTGAAGGGGCAGGGCAGGGAATCCAAAAAGCTAAACACTCCAGGACTAGGGCAGGGTAAGGGAACTAAACAAAATCTAAAAGGGTCAGGGGAAGAGGAAAAACAAAGTGAGTAAGAACAGGGGTGGGCCAGGCAGCCTCCAGCAGGGCCGCGCTCCCCCCAGGCGCCCCCCCAAGATGACTAAAGGTAGGGGGATAGGCTGCTCTAAACCAGCTGATGGGCAATGCAAAGGGTGGGAAAGCCCTTTTGCCCCAGTGGTTTGAAGGGGAGGGAAAGTCCAGGTACCAGGGGAAAGGGTGTGCGCCTGGGTGGAGAAAGTCCTTGCTGCGGTCCTAATCCCAGGCAGTATAGAGAGAAAGCTACAGGCTTGAAAGCAAGGCTGGCAGTGGCTGGAAGGCAGTGGAAGGGTGGCAACAGTGGTGGTGGTGGGGAGTAGATGGAACTTGGGGAAGGGCTCCACACTACTCCCCCATCTCCCTGCAGCAACATCTGTTATTGCCCAACCACCAGAAGAGCAGAGATGGCACAGTCACTCCAGTTTCCAAACAAACCACCCCTCCATAGCTCCTGATGTTTCTTGAGCTTTCCTCCAGCTGTAGCAGGAACAGCAAAAAATGTTCTTGTCCATCTCCTTGCTGGTGGTGGCAAATATGGGAAGCAGCAACAGCAGCAAGGTTTAGTTAGCTAGGAGGGGTCCTCTGCAGATAGTGGCAGCAATAGCAGCAGCAGCAGCAGCAGGGCCCATCCTTCCCTCCCTCTTCCAGGATAGGGGGTGAGAGGAAGGCAGGTTAGTAAGATCTCCCTCTCAGTATCTTCAGCAGCATATCCTCCTCCTTGCTTTCCTTCTCTCTAACTAAGGGAGGGGAGGAGGGGGAAGGGGAGAGAAGTACACAGCTACTTTGAGCCAATTAAAGCACCCAACTCTAATTAAGGCATCTAGCATCAGCTGGAGCACCTGATGTCAATTTAGGGTAGCAGTCAGGGGGTTTGGGATGTTGTTGAGAGGTAGAAGAAGATTTTGGTGTGTGGAGGAGAGCTGATTAGTAACTGTTACTGACAGTATCTAGGAAATACAGGCAGTTAGGGCAAATTTGTTCAGATGGGCCTTAGGGTCTCAGGCCCAGTGGCCTGTAGGGCAGAGAGTCTAGCTCCAAGGTAGGAGGGGCTGAGGATTCATAGTGTTGGGAGTTTGGAGTTGAGAGACCTGTGTCTCAGCTGGCTGCTACTGCATAAAGTGCAGGTCCCATAGGGACTGAATGCTTGGTTTGCCACAGTAGAAATAAATGTATATTCCCAAGATAGAAAGATAAGAAGATAGCCTTTCTCTCAGTCTATGCCATAACACTATAAAGAAATAATATGAGCTGTACTTTATAGAATAACATTATCGTTGATCAGGGAGCCATTATTCAAAACAGATATCAGGGTTTCAGGAAGGTGAAAAAAGAAAGACATGAGGCACATAGGTATTACTCACTTGAAAGAAAGGGTATAGAGACATAAAGTGAACTCAGAAATTGTTCCTTCAAAGGGACATGCATAATCCCATAAGGATACCTGGGAAGTCAATAATAAAATGAAGAAGCAATAAGTCTGAAGTGCTGGAATGAACTGAAACCTGGTAACTATGTCCTATCCAGTATTTGATAAGTGAGAACATTCATACGTAAGTTTTAAATTTAGCAAAACATGTTCTCCAATTCCTAGTTTTAACCTCACTTGTATGTTTTTGATCATTTTTTTTATCAGGATGGTTATAGGAAGATCCATTTTTTAAAGTGACCCTTAAAATTGCATCCAGAATATATCACGTACAAGTTTATGTATGCATTTTTGCATGCAAGATGTTTTGTGTGCCAAATCTAGGATTTGTACATATGCACATTTAAGTAGGTGTAATTTAAGTAACAAACAGATACTATTGTTATGAACAAATGAGACTTTTATACAGATAATTTTTTAAAGTATGCAGCATTCTGAGTACATGGTGGAGAGGCACAACTGGGTTAAGCAAAACTTTGGAAAATTTGCACTTTCTGTACCTCAGTACACTGTATATTTGTTTGTATATATGAATTTATGAAGGAGTAAGAAAGCTGGAAAGAAAAATTCTTTGTTTTTTCAAAGGTTGTTCATTGTGCAGTTGCAGCAGTGAAAATATGCTATATAGCATTTTAATGACAATTTCTGAACCCAAAGAACAATGTTTTGCTGAGGGGAAAATCATAATTTAATCTCCATTGTATTTTATTCCTGGGCCTTTTGCATCTCTTTTGTTTAGTCATTCTGAGAAGTGAAATGATTATTGAACAGGCAATGAGAACACCAAAGTCATTCAATTTAAATATGCTATCTGAGATTGAAGTCTTAGTCAAGAAAATTTTATTCATCTGATCATCAGACTCCCAAGAAATAACAATTGCTCTTAACTATGCCACAGTGAAAACAATACAGAGGAAACTGAGAAATGTCAATGAATCACTTCTCTTGTAACTATCTACAAAGAGATAGAGGTGATTGCTGGGGAAGGTGCTGCCAGGGACTTGCATATGGAAAGGTCAAAGGATAATACAGAAGAGTCAAGAATAAGCGATGTTTTTTTACATTATATCTGGCTAAAAATTCTTATTAATAGAAGTTGTTGCTTGTAACAAGGATCCATACAAATTATTTTGCAAAAAAAGACATAATGAATTAGAGGTCTCAGTATTTTCTAGGACAATAAAAATGCCCTGTTAATAACTATACGACAAATATTTCATCCTCCAAACATGGAAATTCCTATATGTAGTTGAATCACTATGGTTCCCCTGTGCATAAGGGAACAGGCTCAAAGAAGCTGTAGAGGAAAGACAGAGTGTGGTAATTGACAGTGTGGTGGAAGAAAGTCAGTAGACTTACCATTAAATAGATTCTTGGGATCCAAGCCACCGCTATCCCTTTCTACCCATACACAAGTAGTAATGGCAGTAGATGAGGTGCCCCACCATATTTGGTGTGAGGAACCGATTCCCACATACTTGATAGATCCCTTATGCAAAGCCTGTTCACTTGTACTCTGCAGAAGATATGTAGTATATTAGAATTGGCCCAGCATAAAACCATGGAAAACTTATTAAAATAATAGTACATAAATAAAAGTTTCAGGGCAATAATTGGCAATATTTCTCTACAGCAATGGTTTTCAACAACCAGTCCAGGAGATCGATTCTAGTCACTGAGATCTTCCTGATACAGTTTAGGAAGCCAACAAGCTGGTCCCTGGTATCAAAAAAGTTGAGAAACAATGCTGTACACTCTCTCGTTATTTTAAGATGGAAAGAAGAAACACATAGGACAGGTTAGAGAAAGATCACAGGTTCTGGTGTTCAGTCATCTGTATTAAGCAGCAAATCTTCTTGATGTCCACTCATTACTGGAGCTAGGCAAATTATTTGTAGTGAACAACTTACCTGAGGTGAGATTGTCTGGAGATAACCATCACCCCCATTGGTCTTAATTGCTCTAAAATGGACCATGTACTGAAGCATGACAGCAGCCACTCCTGTCACCTCCCCGCCCCTCCCCACACATTGAAACCAGATTTAGTTTATGTCTCAATGGTTCTGGCATTCAAACAAAAGTTTAAACAATAACTTTTTACAGTCCCTTAACTAGTATTATGTTTGCCAGATGGAAGGATTTGTTCTGCGCCTTGCAAAACACCATCCCTAAACCGCACTGGTTTTCCCCAGTAATACATATGTAGTTGTATGTTGTGTTTATTTTTTAAATTATATTCATATAGATTTAATAGGCTAGAGGGACTTCCTCATTGGTGAAGCCTGTCTCATTCAGATGTAAATTTACTGATCTGAGAGGTCACTTGGCATATAAATCTAGAAGGCCTGTAGCATTAATTTCTTTAAACTGTATGAAAGCCTCCCCTTGGTGCTTAAGTAGCCATCTGAGGCCACACAGAAGCGGTCATGCTGTGGTTAAGTCTCTTATTATTCCAGTCTTGCAGAGATCCTCTTGTGCCAAATGGGTAATGTATTTGTCTCACAGTGACGGATTAAACATATGACATGGAGCCAAGGGGCTGTAGATGGTGCATCTTTTGATTAAAACTTTCACATTCTCACCCACTGCATAGGTAGCCATGACAGAAGGTTAAAAATACAAAGATTTAGGTGCTCTTTCAGGATGTGAACTTATTACCCATCTCAAGGGAGAAATGCAGTAAGAATATAATACTTCCTAAAACAGGACTAGGTCAGCCAGCATGGCCCTGTGTGTTATGGTGAAATCTTAAAACCCCAGTGAGTGTGAGAGGAATGTTTTCAATAATAAACTCTGTAACTGGGTTCAATAGGAAAGCTGATGGTGATTTCCTGATCTCCAGAGACTTCATTCCTCTTGTATTTAATCACACACAATAGATTGTATTATTAATTTGCAGCTCCCCTTCACACTCTACAAGTGACCTCTAGCACTAGTAAAAGGGATAGAAAAATAGAGGTATGCTAGTAAGTTGTCCCCTTCTTTCACAAAGCTTGTCATTTTTACAACATTTTCATCATATCATCTATACTGGCCTCTGCTGATGTGTGGATGGTAAGAATACAGATAGCGGCAACGAACATCTAGGATCTGGAACTACAAGATATTAAAGAACTATCACAGTCCATGCTTGTTTCAACCATGCCACCGATTTCTAATAAATTGCTATCAACCAAGAGATTAACCAGTTAAAAAATCAAGCTAGAAGAACCTGCATCCTAGGGTTAAGAGTTTTTTGGTGAGGCCAAACTCAGTTTGCAAGAAAAGACCAGAGCTAGACCATACCAGACTCATTGGGTCTGTCTATCCCAGTATTCTCTGTTTGACAATGGCCACATGACCAGAGAAAGATATATGAAATTATATGGATTATTGAATAACTTGCCCACAGAGTGGGTGTATTTTTAAAGTTGTCACACAGAGATTGGTTTAATCCTAGAAACAGAAATATTTATATCCCTTCCAAATTTTATTTTTAAATTCTTCCTATTGTAACTCCAAATTCTTTTGTAGCCAGATCTATAGTTGGAATAGAGATTATAACTGATAACGCACAAGGGTCTGACAGGGTTAAGCTTGGGTCTCACAGGGTTAAGCTACAGCATTAGAATTGTCTTAAGGGTGAGAACACAAAAGAACCACTTAAATATTCCTTTCATAGCTTTTCAGATCAACAGTTTTACTGTCACAGTGCAGGGAATAAAGGAACCTGGTAACTTATGACAATAGTAAGAGAGACAAGATCATAAGGAAACTTTCTTTTTTTCTTTGTCTGAGAGAAAAGAAAGAATTGTTGTGTTTGGTTTTTTGGGTTTTTTTTCCCATGTGTTCTCTCCCTCCTCCAAATAATAGTAAAGGGAAATAAACTGTTACTATACAGTGTCTTACCAAAATCTTTTCTCAAGCATTTTGCCTCCATTCAATGCAAATTTTGAGCAGCCAGATACCAGTGCAATGCTGGGAGCCTACTGGGGAGTTCTGCACCTCAGGGAAGCATTGAAAACCCATTTTTGAAATGAGACACAGTGTCACTTATGTGTGCTGTGTCTTCCCATCCCATCTCCCACCCTTACAGCAGTGTCCCTGCCCTCCCCCACCCCTATCACCCATCTCCATGCTTGTAATAAATAGTGATGAATTTCTAAGAAGTTAAATGTTATTGATCATCCTTAACAATGGAGGGAAAGGAAAATAATTTACAGTAGGCAAGCATGCTCATGGGACTGGAAGGGCATACAAACCCATGGCTGTTTGTGAAAACAGCAAAGCCTGCACATTACTAGTTTTTACAGAAGCCTCCACCTTTCTGCTCCCTTCAACCAGTGTCGAATGGAGCTTGTACTACATCCTGCTCAGCCTCCTACTAGAATGCAGGAGGCGGGGAGTTAGCTCTTGGCTCTGACGGTTTTGCAAAGATTGCAGGGATAGTCTATCCTACCACTACTGTTCCTGAAGCAAAACAAGATGCTGCAACATGTCTGATTGATCCCTCATTATATCTGGTCCTGTGTTGCATGCTCATTCTTCTGGGTGGCTTTCTTGTTCTCCATGTCCTTGTTCAGTTTTTCTGATAGTGAAATCCCCCACGCTCCTATCTCTGTGTCAGCAGTCCTGGAGGCATTTGTTATCTCACTGAACATTTCATCCTCAGTCCTTTTTTTTCCACCTTCTAATCTGCGGCAGCCGCTCAGCAGGAGGGAAGGATAGGCTGAAAGCCACACTTTCCAATGTAAGGAAAGCAAAGCACAAGTTACCCATTGTTAGTTCATCCGATGGGCAAAAAGCAACATTGCAATGTAATAATAACCCTTATTATTCCCAAGTAAAAGAATACCAATCCCTACTTATTGCATGGGTCAGCTGGTATTTCAGTCACGGTGAGTAAGTGGTTGGCCAGTTCTGGGAAATCTTTTGAACACTGTATGCTGCACGAGTCCTCACTTCCTAGGCAATAGTAGTGTTTGGCTGTTCTAAGAACAAATATGCCTTTTGCTTCTCACTTTAACTGCTGCTGCCCCAATGTGAGTTGGTTCAGTGTCTGTGGAAAGTGGCTCAAATACAGAAGGAAATGTTTTTGCTCTGTCACCACTTCCAAAGGAGCTGAGTGGGTCAGCCTCTGACCATGGTTTGGTTCCTATAGATCCAAACATGTCTTGGAGCATTCAGGTGCTGACATACAGAAAAAATAAGAAGTTTATTTAGTGCTGCAGCAGCCAAGTCAAGGACTTGGCCATTTTTCTTTGCATCACTTGGTAAAGATACTTGATCTTTGTAAAGTTCTGAGAAAGCTACTGGATCATACAAAGATGAAGGCATGTTGTCTGTAGCATTAGCGTGATAGACCAAAACCAAGAATCCTGACTGTGGCATCCTATGTGAAATGGCACCCAGGACAGCATGTTATCTTAAAACAGCTACAAACAAAATCCATGCTATTGATTTTTATGGAATATTTTGGCATATCAGGATGAGTTACTGAAGTAGCAACCTTTACTCCTGTTTTCCTTGTCTCTGATGGTTTGTATTACATCCTTACTATTTATTTTAATGTATCCTTTTCTCCCACAAAAGCTCATGCGATTAATAAATCTGTTAGTCTTTAAAAGTGCCACAAGACTCTGTTGTCTGTATAAATCAGTTACATTATGTGTAACTTCTCTTTGGGAGAAACCAACTTGAATCATGAAAGGGCATGAGATGTTGTTTTTAAGATTAAATCTTATGTTAAAAAGGGAAAATTCCTTTATTGACACAATTACAAACTAGCCTTTAGCCATGACAGAGTATCACAGATATGGCTCGCTAAGAGGCCTGTTAAATATAAACATCTGATTCCCACCTTGTAGCAAGATGTAATGTCTCTAAAGGCTTCTAATCTCCCTTCAGATTCCAGGGGTATATTGGCCTGAAAAACTGACACTTCTATAAATAAATAAAGTTGTAACAGAATAGTAATCACTAATCCATTTCTTATTTCATTGTAAGGGAATGTGGGTATTTTAGATTCCACTCTAATGATAATGAATCAACTCCTGAGGTCCTTGCTCAGTTGTCATTTGCTCTTTATAGACATAAATTCAATGGAAACTCAACCGACAAAACTTTGTAGGGGAGAAAAAAAATCTGAGATTCTCTTGGCAGAGCTTCCCCCGGATAATTCTGTTTGGACCCAGATGAAATTCTGACTTCAAACCTTGTGGAACCCTTGTAATCCACAACAGGCAAAGGTCATCTGTGTGGTGTCTCTGTGTCTTTGAATCCATTCTGGGTCCCAGGCATCTCACTTTCCTGCATTCCAATGGACCTGGACCTGTCAGAATTTCTGTTGACAATAGCTACCCAGTTTTCTCTTCAAAAGTTAATGATAATAAAGCCTCAGCTTGCATAATATTTCCTTACTAACCTTCTTCAGGTCAATTCACCAGACCAGGGGGTCTCAAGCTATCGTGTGCCACAACATGGCTGGTGGAATGCCCAGCCATGCATGACACAGAAGTCCTCTGCCACCAAAAAGACACCCTTCCTTCTGGGAAACTTGTGGTGGTGACACAAACCAAAAAAGGGCCCCACTGCTGAAAAGAAAAGCTGCTGCCAAGAATTTGGGCAGCAACTCAAACCAGAGAAGCCCTGCCACCAAACACCCCTCCCCCCCCCGTTCCTAGCCGCAGCTTCGTCAATGGCACAACCCCTCTCCCACAAGCAGCCTCCTGCCACTGTAACTCACCCCAGTGCCAGAAGAAAACACTTCGAGGGGGGCTGGATTTGTTTTGGCAGCGGAAGGTGGGGGGGGGGGCATGTCTTTCAGCAGTCCAACTCCTAGCAACACACTCAGCCATGTGCCACGACACATTGGTTGAGAACCACTGTACTAGACTACCTAGCACCTACCATGTACTCCAGCAAAGATTCTGACCCCACATAGAGGACTTTTGCCACAGAAGAGGTCACACTTCACCACCCTTCTGCATAGAAAGAAATCAATCCATGCATAGCGCAATTTCCTTCATGCACAGATAAGAAGGGTGCAACCCACCCCTGAGTAAGGATCACAAGGTATTGCCTAAAGAGTTTATTTTGCAAATCTATGTCAATGCTTAACACAGTACAACTATTTCTGGCCCGTCAATAGACTTTTGTTCCCCAGAGTACTAGCTATTTTCTCCCTTTTTGCAGATCAAGCAAATTAGTATTGTCATTCCATAGATGAGTCACTCAAAGTTGTTACTCAAGGGGGAAATTTATACTTGTTTAGAAAATGCTCTAAATTAAGCTTACTAGAAACACATTGACTTTATTAATATTTAGAAAGGGATTTAAATTAGGGCAATTACTTATGCTGTCATCATATGTGAGAACCAAACAGCTAGATATATAAGTGAGAGGAGGGGAGGAGGTTGGAAATAGGTTGTGGAGGCAGAACAAAGGATGGAATCAACAAAATGTGGAAATGAAGAAAAAAACACACTAAAGCCAAACAAAAGCCCTACAAACCCAATATCACCTCAGTCACTTGCTTGTACATTTATATTCTTTTTTGCCATCCCCTGTCTGTGTTGTTTGTTTGGTTTTTCCTAATTAGACTCTAAGCTTTTCAGGTTGTTGAACTGCTTAATTATACTTGTAATAAGCTTTGTACACTACTGGGTCCTGTGAAACAAATAGTAAGTAATAAAAGCAACATGGAAAAAATGTATTTGATGTGTGGCCTTGTATGCCAACCTCATCATGGGTGAACTTGAAGAAGAATTTATGGAAAGATGCACCAAAAGAAAAAAAAATACCTAAGTTATATCAATTATATGTTCATCCTCTGGAAAAAAAAATGAATTCCCTCATAGATTTCCAACTTCAACAACCAACATCCAACCATCAAACTCTCTCAGAACACTCTCATCAACTTTCTGGACACTACACTGACTAGCTTAATAAATGGAATCCTACAAATGACTATGTATAAGAAACCTACCAATCACCAGAGTTACCACAGAATCTGCAACAAAGAAAAAGTGTGATATACACACCTAAACATTTAAAACCACCTTCTCTAAACAAGGACATTTCATTATGGAATGGGCCACCCAAATTCTCTAGGAAAACCCGCTTTAATACAAAATAAAAGCCTACTGACTGCACACCCATATTTGTCATCTATCACCACACATGGAATATCATCAAAATATCATTTATATGGAATATTATCAAAAATTACAACCCTTTTTTGATAGGGACCACATCCTGAAAGAAATATTTCCTGACCCTCCACTTCTAGCCCCCCTCTCTTGCCCTCACCCTTCTGAGCTTCCCATAGACCAGGATATGTCAACTCAAAGTGTCACCAGATCCCCAAGATGCAAAACCTTTAGACATTTCTACCTTACTATGAAGATGAATACCTCTCAGAACACTCCTTAAGATTCATGGGTCCCATACATTTATCACAACATATGGTGTACCTTATCTGATTTAATAAAATACCCCAAAACAACTCTGTGAGTCAGACTAGCACTCGCTACTCTCTCTCTTGAATGAATTTACACAGAATTAACTACACCACACTAGAACGAACTCACACAGAAAAAATATAAAAGATAAAACTGCCAAATCATCCAGAGGTGATAACTTTTCACAAAGTGACCATTCCTTATCTGATCTTTCAACACTTGTCCTCAAAGGCAACCTGAACAATGCCTCTTCAACAGGCAAGCCTAGGAACTTAAATTCATTAGTCTGCTAGGCTATGTCTACACTGGCAAGTTAGTTCGGATTAAGGAAGCTTAATTCAAACTAACTTAAACCTTGGCTACACTAGGCTTTCATTAGTTCGAATTAAGGGCTCCCTTAATTCGAACTAATAAATTTGAATATGCTATTCGAACGAAGGGTTAATTTGAACTAGTTAGTTTGAATTAACCAATGTGGCCATGTTAGTTCGAACTAATTGCTTAGTTCGAACTAACCGGCCCATTGAACTCAATGCAATTCACTAATTTGAACTGCTTAGTTCAAACTAAATTTTGCTAGTTCAAATTAAGTTAATTTGAACTAACTAAAATTAGTTCAAATTAGTTTGTTTGAATTAACTAATTCGAACTAACTTTAGTAAGTGTAGACATAGCCCAGGATATTTAAAAAACCCAAGGATTTAAAAGGGATACTGGTTTTGTGACTCATTACAATTTGTAACACACACACAGGTCAAACCCTTTATGCACAACTATCTAACCCCCATTGCCCACTTAATATCAAGTGACTGCTTGCAACATGTTTTACACCTTCCACTTAATAACAATCTCTCCCAACTAATATTTAGCTAAGACTCTCTGCTTCCTTTACTAGACCTGAAGAAGAGCTCTGTGTAGATGGAAAGCTTGTACCTTCCACCAACAGAAGTTAGTTCACTGAAATATACTACCTCATCTACTTTGCTTCTTTATAACATACTTATTGCTAAAATTGCTCTTCAGTTGCTTAGCACATCACCTCCTTCATGATATCTTTGGTTGGAATAATAATAGCAAACTTTTGAGCTGGTTGAAAAATACAGTATATTTTTCACATTCAAAAAATCAAATGCCTTCATTTAAATGTGGAATTTTTTGAAAGTTTCAATGACAGTAAGGTGGTTGGAAAGGAGGAATAATTTTTGCAAAATATTTTCAGCAAAAGATTAGATGTTTTTACTTAGCTGTAGTGAGAACAATGAAGATTAGTATAGGACAAGATTCTGACCAGCCCCTGCCTGAGTGATTCACGAGAGGGTGGGGAGGATAAAAGAAGCTATCTCCTCACCTCCCTGCGCAGCGATTTGCCAGTTTTCCAACAGAGAGACTTGCTGCTCCCTCTGAGCATTAGAAAGAGGCTGAGAGGAGCCCCTACAAGACTGCCCATTATTATGCTGCCACCTTGTTACGGGTGGTCCAGCAGGCATGCTTGTATGTGCTGCCAGGGATACCCACTAAGGAATTCTAGCTGAGCCTACAAGAATTTTTCCTGGGAAGTTGAGGTACTACAAAAGCTCTCAGCTCCCCTTCTAACATTCATCTCAGTAAACAGGACAGAAACTGGCCGAGATAAGCATGCAAAGTTCATTCAACTTTATTTAGAAACGTATTTCTTAAAAGGTTAATTGTAATGTAATTGAGCCCAAATAGTCATAATGTATTACAGTAATTTTTTAATATTTTTACAATAGCTAGTTAAAATTAGAAAATTGCTTCCATTATCTTCCAGGTCTTCATTATAGCCCTTGCCATTCATTATATTTACAAAAACCAATCTTCATTTCCAGCCAGTGTTTGCCTGGTTCAGCCGAGCTACCTACTGACTTTAAATGTCATTTAAACAAGTAATCTTAGCTCTTTGTGATAGCTCTAGTGTTTGTCCTTTCAATAAACTTTTAATTTTTTCCAGTATGTGAGCACTTGCACTTTCACCTGCAGTTATAATCTGTTCCTGTTACTTAGAGACACAACTGCTTTGCTACAAGAACTGCAATCTGTAAAGAATTCCAATTTGTTTCATTATTATTATTATTATCTTCCTGTCTATCAACCTAGAAATTGATATTCTTCATCTGATCTGCACAGGTCATCTTGCAGGGTCACTGTCTGTGTTACATTAAACTAGTGTTTTTCAGCTAACCTGGCTAACAAGGTTAACTGGAAATGTGACAGGCAGAAGACAGAAACTGGACACATGGCATCTATTATTTTGTTTAGGAATTAATACAGATATCTTTGTGGCAAAAGAACCCTCCATGTACAAAAACCCACAAACACACTATTTTGACAAGAACAGAATCCTTTTGGTTTCTCAGTCCTTTATGAGTGTCAAAACTCCTAATGTCCCTCCTTCTGTACTACAGCAAACTCATTTAGAGAATGACCTATTTGCCTGAAATGAAAAGACTAAATCTTTTTTGGATGCTGCAGAAAAGACTTAGGAAAAGTGCTTTATATATGTAACTGTCAATATGCCATCTGCTTTTGCTGCTCCTCTGAACCTGGACTGTACCTATAAAGGTTGGCAAAATACTAACATACTCTTGGACCTTGTAAAATAATAACAATTAAAACATTAATAATAATTCATAAAGTACCTATAGTGCTGTTAACCCACAGATGATGATGGATATTAATTTTGCAGTATGTCTGCCCCCTGCTTACTCTTGCAGGCTGCGTCTACACTTGTAAATTAAGTCGACTCAAACTTGCTTAAATCGACTTAATTTACCCTGCATCTACACTACAGTTTCTTTAAGTCGCCTTAAACAAGTTGTTTAAGTCGACTTAAGGAAAATAAAGTCGACTTAATGAAAATTAAGTCGACTTTATAAAACCTTCTTTTAATTCGACTTTAGGCTTAAGTCGACTTCCTAAAGTCGACTTAAGCCAGTGTAGACCTGGAATAGCCCTAAGTCGACTTAAAGTCGACTTAGGGCTCTCCAGGACTCCCCCACTGCTCTCCCTGCCAGGGGGGTGGCGCAGGGAGAGCCTGGCATGCCTCCCCAAAGGGCAGGGCAGAGCCCTGCCCTGCCCCTATGCCCTGCCAGGGTCCCGTCCCCCTTTGCCCCATTGTACCCAGGTACAATGGCGCAAAGGCTGAGCCCCATGGCACTGGGCAAGGGGTGCCCCCCTGCCACCGTGGACCTGCCCAAGGTCCCCCTAGCCCCTAGAAGTCGACCTAGGCGATCAGTGTGGATGCTCTAGGTCGACTTTGTAAGTTCCCCCCTAAGTCAACTTTAAATTTAAGTGTGGACATGCTAAATCAACTTAAATTAACAAGTGTAGACATAGCCGTAGAGATAAGAGGTAACACTTGATTGAACATCTAAAGGATTGTGTGACTCCTTTAAAAAGTGTTATGAATTTCAAGCCAGTAGGGGCCAAAATGAAAATAAACAAATTAGTTCCATTTCTCAGCTGTGCTCCAGCCATTTTGTTCTGCCACCACATTTCCAAGGGACCTGGCATAGTCAGTCATGGAAGTATCACCCCAGTGTGGGGGATTCACTGGGGGTAACAGTGTGTTGTGAAAGATTATGGGCCATTATTCTGAGCCCTCTTGGTGCAGGTTGGGCATAGAGGAAAAGGGGTATGATTGGGGTTTCCTTGTGTCCCAGAAATTTCTTGATGCCTTATTGGTTCTTTAAGACCATTGAAAGCTAGAACAAAGCGAAGTTGCCCTCTGGCATCTCTAATTAATACCAGAAGGCTGCATTACTTTAAACTAGGCTTCCCTAGTGCTCAGACAGGATCCATGAGGTTTAAAGGAACAATTATGCACTCCCTTATACACTCCAAGTTGTTCTGTGTGCTCCTAAACCAAATCCAAAGGCTGACCTTTACTCTCTGCGCCCAGCATTCAGATCAACAGTGCCAGAGTGGAATCTGCTGGCTTACCCCAAGTAGGAGCTCTTGTCCCTATGCCAGACCACAAGAACTTAACATAGAGCCTACTCCTCTCTCTACTCAGTGACTTGGGTTTTTTTTAGTCCAGATCCTTTGTTTTTGTTTTGTTTTGTTTTTAATTTTAGTTATCCCAGAGTGTCTAAAAAGGAATTTAGAGAGACAAGGTGGGTGAAGTAATATCTTTTATGGGGTCAACTTCTGTTGGAGAGAGAAACAAGCATTTGAACCTCACAGATCTCTTCTTCACATATTACCTCACCCACCTAGTCTCTCTACTATTCTGGGATCGACACGGCTACAAACAACAATATTGCCTTCATAAAGGAATTATCATTTTTGTGAAGCAATACTCAGCTGTTCCGTTATTAGCATGTAAAATAGTTGAAAGTCCTGAAAGTTGTATGTGTAATAATTAATGTATGTGTGAATTTAATTGAGCATGAAATCAATTTCTGTCAGCGAACACAGCCATTCAGAGCAACAGAGGCAGCCTTTGGCTATTGGGGGCCCTAGGCAAAAGCACATTGCTGGGCCCCCTATAGGCCTGCGGGGCCCCGTATAGGCCCACGGGGGCCCCCTCTCACCAGCCCCAGCTCCCCACTGCCATTCCCGGCCTTGCCGCTCCCCGCAGCCCCAGCTCACTGCCAGCCCCAGCTCCCCCCCCACCAACCCCGGACACAGGGGCCAGCTCCTCTGCCTGCTGCCAACCGAGGGAGACACAGCTTTTGGGGCAGGCAAGGGGGCCCCTTACAGCTTGGTGCCCTAGGCGTGCGCCTGCTTCGCCTACCCCAAAGCCGCCTCTGCAGATCAATGATACTGAGTGTAATACTTTCTCTTTACCCAAGGTGGAATTCTGCCATTTGTAGCACTGTAAGCAGCTTGCAGTAAAATTACCCTCTTCTCATTGAGGGTTTTTGGTCAAAAGGCAAGTCTGAAAAATGCTTCCTTTTTAATAAACTGAAGAAGACCAACAGTAATATTTAGAGATTCAGGAAATATTCACTGTTGGTGGGGACATTGCTATTCACTGTGTAGAAACGGTCAATATTCTCTTCTGACTAATTAGATTTTGACTGGATGGAGGTAATCATGAGCTTTCAAAACTGTTAAAAGGTATATTTGTGGAGCAAATATGCAGACCAAATGAAACTGGAAGAAATAAATCTACTGACATCAGAAAATTCTCCAAATCACATCAAAACTCATGCATACATGAGTCTAAAGGTCAAATGCCTCTGTTAAATGCTGAGTAATCAAATAGTAAAGAGAAAACCAAACAGATGATGATTATCTGCTTTCTAAGTCTCTTAGTTCCTTTTATCTTTTGACTTTAACTAATCATTTCTGAGTGGGTCAAGACATTGTGAGTTACAGCACTTTGAACGGAGCATGGTTTTATGTCTCTGTTTATTAGACTTAAGCAAATTAAGTGAAAAAAATGAAGACTATTTTTATCTTCTATTTGTTACCCAGATTTTAAAAAAAAAATAAATAAATAAAGTTTGGCTTAATTATTTGAGCTGTGCTGTTTTGTTGTGGGTGTCAGATAAATCACATGATATTATTTCTGTTCCATGACTGGATGAATATGTAACTCTTCCAATATGAATACTCACCTGAAAACTTAAATTTGGGTGGGTGGGGTAGTGGTGGAAGGGAGTGTGCATCTTGAAATGTATGTTGTGGAGGGGTGTTGATTGTGATAGCAGTGGAAATATATCTGCAGGCAGGATCTGGTGCCACTTTGTATTGGTGTATCCTGTTCTGAGGGAAGTTTGCTTTGTATGATGAGTTTGGAGAGGTTGGAAGGGTTGTTTGTAGGCCAACAGAGAAATTCAGGAAAAAAATTCTTTCAGGATGTGGTTCACATTGAATATGGGTTTTAATTGTTTAATGATACCCTGGACCAGATATACCACCCAGTGTAGGCTAGTAGGTCACAAGAGCCCTGAGTTTTACATATATCTATCAGAACATGTGGTATACCTCATCCAGTGCACTAAATGTTCCAACAACAACTATGTGGGTAAAACTAGACAATAACTACACGCTAGCATGAATTCACCCACAAAAATGACAAAAGACAAAAACATTATACCACTTGTGAATGAACACCTTTCACAAAGGGATCACTCTAGATATGACTTATCAGTTTTCATCCTCTAAGGAAATCTGTACTACACCTTCAAATAGATCAGCCTGGGAGCTTAAATTCAAGTCTATGCCAGACACAAAATCATGGACTAAATAAAGACACTGAATTTATGGCTTATTCAGCAATCTATAACTCAGTCAACCTCTCCCCCAGCTTTTTTCCCCATCTCCTTTGCCCTTATGACAGGAGAGGCATTAAGTGGCCATTTTGTTTGAATGGTCCCTTGAAATATGTCTTAACTACTTATGCTAAAAAAAAATCTGTTCCACTTTTCATTTAGCGGTGACACTGTCAGTACATTCCCCAGACCTGAAGAACAGTTCCATGAAACTCAAGAGCTTGTCTCTCTCATGAACAGAAGATGGTTCTATAAAACATATTCCCTCACCCACCATATGTCTCTGCTATCCTGGGACCAACACTGCTACAACAAAATTGATTAAAATAGGCAGGACAGGGAAAAGAAAACAAACTAAAACAAACAAAAAGACCCATAGCTAAATATAAAAATTGAAGTATCATCTGAATGGAACAAAACTATCTAGAATATTGAAAGATTCTCTATTTCTAACTAAATTTAAATGTGTCTAGGTTTACTGGAACTACTGAAATTAATGAGGCAGATAAATCAGCACTGCAGATGCAGATAATGAAGAAAATACCTCCATAGCTTAGGTGTATGCAGTGTTATATTAATCCTGTAAGATTCAGTCTATGCTTCTATTCCTGCTGTTCAGGAGGCAACTCAGTGTTCATTTGAAGGCTCAAATTTGATTAATTCAAGACACCAGTGGAAGATTTCACTTCCTTTTAACTCCAGGATTGCCCTGGGATCTCACTAATTATTATTAGTGTCTTGAACAGTTCCTGATATACTTCTCCTGCTTCCTAAGCATCATCCATCATTCCTGTGGTTGTCATCTGCTGTAATGACAGAGCCACTGCTCTTGTCAGGGATCAGGAAGCATTTTGACTACCCTCCACTAGACCTGACAAGGGCACATGGTAGTAGGAGACTGAGATATAACCTTTCCTATTTTCCTGTGTGTGTTTGGACAGGCCCAATCTGTCTGTCTTAGCTTTTATGCTATCTTCATCACTGGAAGCCTTTCAAATTTAAAAAGAATACCTCAGTTCTGATCTGAGTCCCAGGCAGAGATGGGGCTTTGTTTGTTTATTTGTTTCAGTATTAGACATAGCAGTCTTTGTTCATTTTCTAGTTTATATGATTATTGTGGGAAAGCTGGGCCAAGGATCTATGTTCCAAAAATAATGAGGTTTGGGGTTATTCTCATGTGTTCTAGAATTGAGTTCCATAGCCATGCACCTGTGACCATGAAACCATCTCATGGTCCTGGAACATTCTGTCTCCTGAGATTACTGTGATATAGAGAGGCAGTTTTGTTTCTTGAAGAGTAAATAGGAAGGAACAGTCAACCAGCACTTCCCCTCCTCAGGCCCTGAGAAGAAAACTAAGCAGAAAGCAACTTATTTTTTTATTATTAGCTATTGTTGTGCCTTGTGACACATGATACAGTCTTTCCACCTCTGTTGATCTAATGCTATGTTTCTTGTTCCAGTATAATCAGTTTCCATGAAAAGAGCATCCTCCTTAATGGTTTTCTTCTATTTCATCTGTTGTCCTCCTCTTTTTCACCTTTCAATAGATGATAACCAAGCAAGAGCTTATCCAGCAATTCAGTTTTTTGACATCTGGACATATCCAAACTACTCCAGCTTTTAGGCTTGAAATTAGATGCAGGTTTCTAACCATTAGAGGAGTAAAGTTCTAGAATAGTCTTCTAAGGGGAGTTGTGCGGGCAAAAACCATAACTGCTTTCAAAACTGAGCTTGATAAATTTATGGAGGGGATGGTATGATTAGCCTATTTTGGAAATTGACTGATATTTGGCTACGGGTGGTGGATATACAAGTGGCCTAAGAGGGGAGAGTACATGGGGTGGGTTCTGAGTTATTACAGAGAATTGTTTCTTGGCTAACTGGCTGTTGAGACTTGCCCATGTTCTCAGGGTTTAACTGATCGCCATATTTGGGGTCGGGAAGGAATTTTCCCCCAGGGCTGATTGGCCTGGGCTCTGGGGGGTTTTCGCCTTCCTCTGTAGCACAGGGCATGGCTCACCTACCAGTGAATTCTCTGTATCTTAAAGTCCTTAAATTATGATTTAAGGAGGTAAATAACTCAGTCATAGATATCTAGAGGATAACTATTGTGACACCAATTTTTTAAAAAGACTTCAGAGTGATCCCAGCCCTTCCATGTTGATAAGCTTGATGTCTGTACCAGGCAAATTGGTTGACACTATAGTAAAGTAAAAATAACAAGAGTCCTGTGGAACCTTAAAGACTAACAAATTTCTTCAGGTATAGCTTTTGTGGGCTCCAACCCACTTTGTTTTTGTATGAATCTCACAATTTTTCCAGATATCTGTCAGTCTCAAAAAGGGTCCACTTACCTTCCTAGTTCTTGTTTCCACCTCCTTACTGAGCTGGGCCACCAGCACTAACTGTGCTTTCAAGATATACAGACTTGTTAACCAAACTGTATTCTTCACTATATATGCACCATCATTGCAGACTCCTCTTTCAGCAAACAAGACTTCAATTTTCTTTTGGCAGTCTCACATTTGACATTAGTAGTCACAGTGTCATCTTCTGCATCCGAACAGATGAATATCAGCTATATAGTCAAGATCTTGAAGTTTTTCTCTGCTCCATATAATTCCTGAATCTTCCTTTGATGTTGCTTTTCACATTAGATAATCTTTCATAAGGCATTGGAAGACAGCAAAATGACCTGGGCTGCCAATCTCATCCCTCCTCTGAAAGACACTTTCTTGGGGAGATTAATTTCCTAGGCTATGTCTACACTGGCAGAGTTAAGTCAACTTTGTTAAGACGACTTTGTTAAGTCGACTTAACAAGGTCGACTTTAAGTTGACTTAACGTTGACCTAAAGTTGACCTTGTTAAGTTGACCTAACAGAGTGGCGATACTTTAAGTTGACTTAAGTTGACCTTGTTAAGTCAACCTCATGGCTTTAAGTCGACTTAATAAGGTCGACTGAACACTAATCCCGTACACACTGGCTTTAAGTCAATTTAAGAAGTCAATTTAAGGCTTAAGTTGACCTCCGAGGAGGTGTTATTAAGTCGACTGAAGCTCTTATTAAGTCAACTTAAGGGCTTAAGTCAACTTAATAAAAGCCCAGTGTGGATGCGGCTTCATTTAGGCCGACTTAAGCCTCCTTAAGTCGGCATAACTTGCCAGTGTAGACATACCCATAGAGTTTAAGGCCAGAAAGGACCATTAGATTATTTCATCTGACCTTTTGTATATCACAAGCTTTAAAATTTCACTATAAAACCCCTACATCTTGAGTTAGAATAAGGCATTTCAGTTGGCTGAACTATTGTGAGGCACAGACAAGATGGAAGTGCCGTCAATGATCAAAGACACTACAGTGGAGGGAGCTAATTAGGTAAGCTCTGCCTATATGATCCGAGTAGGCTATCCACACTCCATGGCATAGAGGAAGGTAAAAATTCTTGAAATTTCTCCCAGTCTGACCTGGAAAAAATTCCTTCCCTACCAAATCTGGCAATCAGTATGATCCCAGACATGAAAATAAGAGTCAGCCAACCAAGCATCTAGAAAGGAAATTTCCTGTACTACCTTAAAGCTTTGGTTCACCATGAGTTAATCATATGGCTAGGAGGAAATCTGTGGACTTTCTTACTATAGAAGCTTCCTTTCCTCACGTTCATGGA
The DNA here is from genome assembly GCA_007922175.1 of Pelusios castaneus. Classification (NCBI taxonomy): domain Eukaryota; kingdom Metazoa; phylum Chordata; order Testudines; family Pelomedusidae; genus Pelusios; species Pelusios castaneus. Next base: position 5,836,137 of record ML686006.1, on the reverse strand, counting down.
AAGAAAAAAAAAAGAGAGAACCTCAAATCAAAGTCTCACTTCAGTCAGACTCACTGTTTCCTATGTATATCTCATGAAGTTCTAATCTTAATTATTTCCCCAAGCTGTGTAAAAATGGATTGGTACATATCAGTACTTGTTTTCATTATGTGAAAAATGACATAGCATTGAGTGAAAATATTCAAACTCTTTTGTTTGACAATCACAATAAAATGCATAGTACTAAATCAAATTTTCCTGAAATCTTGTTTGCATGTAAATCATCTTGGTATGAACTAAAGAGCAGGTTGTGATTGAATACCATTAAAGTCACTTTCTAATTAATTTTCTACTTGTAATTTTTAGGGTCTTTTTTATTCTGGGAAGACTACAGACCTCTGCTTGAAGCCAATTTAACACTTGTACATTCCCAATAACAACAATGAAAGTTTTTGTACTAGTCTTTGTAGGGGGAGTGTTTTTATGAGATTTTTCTTTGGCCATTTTTCTTTCAATGTGATAAAAGAGTAATTCATTCCTATCACTTTACTGAGGCAATAAAATAAAATAAAATATGAAATGTTTGATAGGTGGGAAAAAAGATAAATTAGGGGAGAAAACCCAGTTCAGCTAAATAAAGAAGTGATAGCTATCCCAGTAGAGGTGGCTTATTAAATAATCAGAGTAAGGAATTGAGATAAACAGATCCATATGACAGATAGAAGCTGGAGAAAATAAAATGGAAACTGTCCACTAATTCTGGACTAATGATCCAGTCCAACAATGTGGGCTGGGCAGAGAATAAAAATGGGAATTATTATTCAGGTGCCTGATTTATATGTTAAAGTAACCAGTCACAGGCCCTGGATATCCACTACATGGCTGGGACTACCCAGGCGTGCATCCCAAGCCTGCATGGGCAGAGTGTTTGGGAAAAGAAGGACTGATGAAAGGAGTCAGGAGGAAATGTAATCCCTCAGTTACTTTCTATGTGGAGGAAAGAAGACATCCTGGCTGTGTTTACATTAGAAAAGTTAAGTCGACTTTTGTTAAGTCGACTTAATAAGGTTGACTTTAAGTCGATTTAAGTTGATTTAGTCCACTTTGTTAAGTTGACCTAACTGCCCTTAGGTTGACTTAACAAAGTGGATTTATGCATCCACACTGGGCTTAGGTCAACCTAAGGAGGCTTAAGTCGACCTTATCAGTGGTAGTTCTTAAGTCGACTTAAGCTTTCATCAAGTTGACTTAAGGAATTTCTTGAGTCGACTTAATGAAAGCCTAGTGTGGACGTGGCTTAATTTAAGTCGACTTAAGCCTCCTTAAGTCGACTTAAATTGCCAGTGTAGACATAACCATAAAGATCTTGGAGCCTGTTAGCTTTACAACATGTCACAGAGCCACTAAGGAGGGATGAATAAGTGGGCTCTGTCATGCTTATGGATCAGGGGTACTCCAAAAGAGGAGTTATATACTGTTAGGATTAACTTTAGGCTTATATTCTAAAACTTTGCTCACAGAAATAGTCTTGTTACAATAAAGGAAACTACTCGTACATAATCTATAAGGATTGCAGAATCAGATCCGTCATCTCCCTTTATCATTCTGCATATGGAAGTTATGAATTAGAGAGGGCAACATTAGTACTAACTACCTATGTCTTGGCCATTTAAACATCTAATTCATTCCTAAAGTTCTGCTATTAAATATATCACATTAGTATAGGAACCTGGTGTTCTTTTTAAACTTGTTTTTAGTGTGTATTGAGTTAAACAATATGTAAACTATACTTACCATTTTTAAGAGATACATCTGCACTAATGCATTGTAGATTGTCTGCAATAATAATATTAATAAAATCCTTTCAGAATATGTTCTATGTAATCAAGTTATTTCGAGTTGATTGTAATCCTAAAATGGCTTCTTGGAATCTCAGGCTAACAACAAATCAACTGAACCTTCACTGTCATTCTTCTTCAGATTATTCTTATAGCATGTGTTGGTGTGGAAGATGGTGTGGAAAGGGAATTTTAGGAATGTTTCATTAGCCAAAAAAGGATAAAGAAAATATATTAAAGGAGGCCTTTAGGCTATTTGGCCTATTATTTTCACTGATCTCGTTTTCAGAAGGTCAAAAATCTTGGAGTGTAACAGAGGTGAATACACAAAGGGGATGAAAGATTCCTTGGGTCCTTCAAAGCGTGGAAATGTTATCCTTTTGTCATCTGGAGGAAAAAAAAATGTGAAGGGTAGTGTCATGAGAAGACTCCAAATTGAACCATTAATGCCAGCCAGACCAGATGGCATGGAATTTAGCCATGTTTACTGATCCCCTCCCTGATAAGAGTTGGCAATAAAAGGCCACTGTTCATTTCTAGTAACAATGAGGAAATCCTTCTTTGCACTGAACCTGTCATGCTGGCTACTCTGCCAGGATGTTACCTGCTGAGGGGCAATGCTGTGGAGCTCAGCAGGGGTAGCAGCCCGTGACAGGCTATCATTCAATGGCCTCACATCTACCCAACTGACTTTTATGAGAAAAGGAAAAAGCTCAGCAGGAGAAAACAGACAAATGAGAGAATAAGGGGTCACATATTTATAGCAGAGAACAAGAGGTCTGAACTCCCACGGCAAATGGAGCAAGGTGGCAATGAAAACAAAATATAGAAAAAAGTATAAACATACACTAAGTCACTCCACAGTTCAATGTAACACAGTGTGTAATAGGATAATTAGCAATGCTAATAAGTCATGGGCAGTACATGTCACTGTTTCCATCACTTCACATTTTTGTGTTTGATCAGAGGGATTGTCTTTAAAGCTGATATGAACCTTTTCTGACACCTTTTTTTGTAGCACGAACTGTCTTTATTCTAACATTCAAACACTGAGCAGCTGATCAGTGTGAAAAGAATGACAATAAATATGTACAGTAACTGAGAAGATACCTACTTAAATAACAAATTGAAACTCGCCAACTTGAAGTCTATGTAACATAAGCAAAATCTGTTTGTGAACATTCAGAAATGCCTACAAAAGAGTCATAGCAGAAATGCCATCTGGCACCTACAGAGTCAAGGGACAATACTGGCCTCATGCATGTTATCACTGATGCAAAAAATAATTCAGATATTATATATACATAGTACATACAGCTGTGAATATATCTAACCAACCTGGCACAGCATCACATTCAAAAAAAGAAACAGAAGTAATCAGGGGGGACATAGATTATAAATAACTCTATAGCAGCACTATAGGCTCTCACAAAGGAACTGTTCAGATTAGGGATGGAATCTATCAATAGTCATCATACTTATATAGGTGAAGAAAAGCAGACTTGATTGATATTAGAGCAAGGCCATTTTTTAATGAAAAAAGCACATTTGGCAACACCAATATATTCCATGAATTCATGTTGGTTTGCTGAATTTTTTTGACTAACAAAAAACACCATAGAAAAATGTTTCATTTTGACAATTTTGAAACAAAATGCTTCAATTTTTTAATTTGAAATTATTTTTATTTCAGAATATCCTACCATTATATTTAAAATATTTAAACATCAATAAATGCACAAAACTAAACCAAAGTGTTTCCATTGATTGGACACAATATTTTATTTGACTGAACATTTTTTTGGAATTGTCAGTGAATGGAAAAAGTCAGTTATTCACATAGCCTTAGCTAAAATGTCTAACCAAGTCCTGCTATCTTAGGAAAGATGTCAGAGTAACAGGTCAAATTAATCACTTAAGTTCACTGAAATTGATATATCACCAGCAGATATATAATGGATGAATATTGCCTCAGTCTTTGCAGTTGTTACATTGTTTAATTATATTTTGGGAAAAAAAGGATACAAAACAAGCAAATAAATTATCAATAAAATGCAAGACATAAATATCCAGGAAAATACTCAGTGTTAAATAAATAACAGTAATACCATATGCCATATACATGCAATAAATAATGCTGTATATGAATTATAAAAATATATTTAAATACTAAGACAAATAAGTCTGGGGACAAGACTGCTACAGTAACCCCAGAGTTTAAGGGTCATCTCCTCTAAAGGATAAAAAAATGAATAATCTGTCTGATGTGTTTTTTTCTCATATTCCTATTTATTTTCATAGTTGTAAAAATACATCAATGAGTTCAACCCTATTTTAAGATTCAACAAATAAATCTTATTTTAAACTTGAAACAGGCCAAGAATACCATGTTGGAATCACATGTAGACCTGGATTTAATATTTGGACTTCAATTCAAATCAGGATTAGGATTTGAGGTTGGTGCCAAAGTCTTGTGATATGGGATCAGAGTTGACCAAAATGGGGAGAAAAATCCTGAGAAAATAATGTGTTCTCAAAAATATTTTCATCACAATTGAAAACCAATCATCTTCTGTTTTTGGAAGCAAAACTATAGAGATGGATTCATATACACGTATTCAAATCTGGGCCCCTGAAAAAATTCAAAGGGGTTTGGTTTTAAGTTTTATTGACCCATATTTAATGAATAGATTATTTAAGAAAGAGGAGGGAAAGTAATAGTTGTCTTTAAGGCTAAAATCATGTCTTTTTGCATAACCAAGGCTTTCCTCTTTTTATCAGTCTGTCTAGTTTCAGTATCTAGAAAGAGGAATATATAGAAGACACCGTCAGAAAGTTCAAAGTCTAGCCAAAATAAACATATACTCTCACCAGAAACTGTCTAGCAATACCAAAAGGAAAGAAACCTAAGCCAATGGAGCAAAAATATCACATTTTTCTTTGCTATTCTAAATCCCTTAGCTGCTCCTGTTTAATTTCCTTCAGCAATTGTCCTAAAAGACAGTACTCCTTCCCTCCTTCTCAGTTTGGCTGGAGAAAGACTGAACCAAATTAGAGGAGTGGTTTAGGTGAAGAAACTGCCTTATCACCCTGGACAACATGATAGAACTAAAACAGAGGGGAAATAAGCATTAGTTATTTTCATACATGATGAGCTTGATTCCACTACAAAGGTTCCAGGATATACATTTTGCACCTCTCTTGCATCTGCAGCTGTGTATGAGAATGGAGTCACACTTGGGAGGAGATTGGTTGGTGGTATTGCTATCACTTTCTGCGAGGATAGGCAAGCTTTTAACTCCACCTGACAGAGAGTGAAGATCCTTATCCAGACATGCTGTTACAAGAAGGTTAAAGGACCCTGGCTACAACCTATAGCTCAGGTCCTAGGGTTCATTTGGTTTAGCAGGTACAAAACCGAGAAACAAGATAAAAGATAAAAGCAAACTGCATTTGTTGAAAAACACAGACAAGAAAGCAAAGAAATAGGAAAGCACCAATGCTTACGCACCTTCTAGCAGACGGGAACCCCAGTTAAACGACTGCGGGCGTGAAGCGTGGGGAGCGATGACTTGTGGGAGTCAACATACCAGTTGCCCCAACGATGAAGTTCCAATTTGGGAGGGGCTTAACCAGTATTTTTTTACCTTCTGAGCTTGCTCAGTGGGTAAATGGCACGCACATCTGGTAATTTTCCCTTTATGACGCTAATGAAAATAATCAACCTAAAGAAAGGCCGTAGGATCAGATGCACACTTTTGCAACCACATATGAGGGGCAATGTTCCCTTTAAGGTTCGGCAGCTTGTGTGCAAAACTTTTTCTGAATAAAATTTTTGTGTAAACTCACATGACAGAAATTATAGGCATTAATTGAAGTTAAAGTGATGTAAATAGAATTAATTAATTGGGTTTAATTAATTGAATTTGAATTAATTTTGAATTGAAATTTAATTTTTAGAAAGGTTTTTATTTAAAATTAATTTTTTAAAAGTTTTTTTAAGAAAGAAAGAAAGAAAGAAAGAAAGAAAGAAAGAAAGAAAGAAAGAAAGAAA
>ML686006.1:5804590-5820962 GCA_007922175.1 Pelusios castaneus | reverse complement strand
CACACACACACACACACACACACACACACACACACACACACACACACACACAATCCTACATTAAAAAAGGATTATTAAGGTTACAAAGTCAAGCACTCACATATTAGGAAAAAAGTTGCTTGTTGTCAATGACATTTCATAAAAGGTACACAAAATTGGATGGAACTAGACAAGAGTATATATTTCCCATCCTCCCATATGTGGCACAAAGATCTGTAAAGTACTATACAATGTACCTTACAGACCAAACACCCCGCCCCCCATATGTTTTACAACAGTTAATGAACAGTTATGTTTTGTGAGATGTGCTATAAGGTTGGAATTTCATGGGGTAAATTAGACATTATTTAATGATGTGTTGTGTGGCAAAAGTAGACAGAAAAATGTAATACCACTGTAATATAATATTAGTAAAATATTTCTGGCAAGGCAACATTATCAGAGCACATTCCTGCTCCCAAGCAAAGGAAACGACAAACTCCCATTCACTTCTAATATGCAGAATTAAGTCCTTCATTACTGAGCATCCTCAGGTCCCAAAAGTAATGATTGAAGCATTAGGTCCTAGATTTGGATGAATTTTATTAATTTTCTGGTATTCCAGTTTCACATATTTGTGTTTATCATTCTCTTCATACTCCTGAACTCCCTGAAACCTCATTTCCTGCAATGTTGATGAGATTACTGTGCATACATTGCTGTCTCTTGCAGAAAGAACAGTGATCCTTTGAAACAGAATTAAAAATATTCTATGGAAGACATGTAGGGTAAATTAACAAATCAAGAAAAAATGACAACTTGTTTTTCTACCATGATACTGTTCCATATGATATTTTTCATCTTGTTTCCAAAATTTAGAATTCTTTTTGTCAGCAAATTGGGAATGCATATACAACAATCTTGTTAATATTCCAAGAAAGAAGGTCTCTCTTATTTTGGGGATCTTTTTACAACATTCATAACGCACAGAGGGTATGTCTACATGGTTCAATAAGAGATTCAGGGAACAAATGTGGCTGGCCCAGGCCAGCAGATTCAGGCTTGTGGAGCTTGATCTGAAGGCCTATAAAACTTCAGTGTGGACATTTGGGTTCAGGCTGGAGCCTGACCAATCAGAACCCACAAACAGGATGATGTCAATGCCCAAGCTCCAGCCTGAACCCAAACATCTACACTGAAATTTTAGAACCCCACAAATATGAGTCACCTGAAGCCATGTCACTGACGAGAGCAACATTTTCCTGGTTTTTCTGCTCTTTACAATACAGGAATTTTTCTTTCACAATTCCCTCAAAGTTCAATTGCCAAAACAGGGTTGAATGATTACGTGCAATATGAAAATATACCTATCCTTAATTACATTAGATTGGATAAGGAAGATAGCCACATGGGGGCATTAAGGCCAGTTTAAATGTACACATTCCATGATAACTAGATTAAATAAATATATCTATTGGTAATATCAAACGCTATTTCTACAACCAAGGGATGGGGAGGAGGGGGAATAATTAGGTGCAGACCTACATCTCTGGGTCAGTGATCCAGAACAAGGCCCCTTTGCTTTACTAGAGTTTCACTGTGGAGAGTTTGTGGTCAATAGTTACTACTATAGAAGTGAAAATAAGCAATGAAATAGAGAAGGTTGAACTGAACCTAAAACGATCTGCAGTCAGTAGCTACCTAAAAGTATAGATCTGAAAATGATTTCAGCACAGCCAATGGAAATCTGCTCCTCCATAGGATTTGTGTGAAAACAGGTTTTGTTTTTTATTTAGAATTCTGAGATTTAGAGACTCCCAAGGCATTAATACAAAAGGTTTTTGAAAGTGTAACACTTGCCTTAATTCTACAAATTATCTTCAATAAATTTGGAGTGGAATTGAAATAAACCCTTCTCTTTTCTCACAGTTTTTGTCATGCTGATAGGTTATCTAATATTAGTTCTTATGGTCAGCTTCAATAGTGAGAATTGCTCTGGATAATGGTTGTCAGTAATGCTCTTTCCCAGATATAAACAAAACATTTCATCATGACCAAATAAAAATCCACTTTCTCCTACCATTGTCTATTTGGATTGTTAATTCAGGCCTGGATCTACACCTTTTTCATTTTATTTTCAAATCACATTTCTTCTGGAAATTACATATCTTTTATCTTTAGCATGTCTGCGGAATATACTAATTCTTAGGCCAAGGCTACTTTAGAGTCTGATCATCCATCAGCCATGTGATGGGATCTGAAAAACCTCTCTGTCTTATCCAAGAAGTTCTTATATAACCAACATGCTATACAGGATCAGTTAAACCTATGGTTAATTCTGAATAATTCTGTTTTGAATGGTAGATGGCCTATACCTAAATACTGAGTGCATTGTAATGCTGAATAGTACTAGGAGAGATCCTCTACTCAATGTTGTTTGGGGGTAGCAGTGTATCAAGTTCCCAGGGATGGTCATGGTGCATGAATGACCAAGGGTCAGTGGGTCATGAGAATTCAGAATTACAAGCTAGCTCTAGAGCACTTCTTCTGTATGTCTCACTGAATTCCCAAGAGCAGTTGTGGTGCATGAGTGACCAGAGGCTACCGGGTCATGAGAATTCAGAAAGCTCTAGAGTCCCACAGGCACCACTCTACCACGGAACCAGCTCACCTCATCTTGCTTCTTCTGTACTTGCTTCAGCAATGTCAGGATTTCAGCAAACTTTCAGCAAATCATGATGACCAAGAAATGCCACAATTTTGAAAAAAAATAAGAAAGAATAATAACATGCATGCATGACTAATTCTAGAATGCAGTAGTACAACATTTCCATAAAATATGTAACATAGTTTTGACGAAGTACATAACATGCCTTCCAGAGCACACACATGTACCTTGTTTCATGATGCATGTGCAAGAGAAGTTACATAACATATGCACAAACTTTTTACAAATTAAGAAAAAACAAAAAACAAAAAATAAATCTTGTGTAGCAGAGCGATTTTTCTACTCTTGGGATTTGAATCCATTCATTTACTGACAGCTCTGAAAATGGGTGATCAGTAAGAGTTAACAGATAACCTGAAAATTTGTGAAAAAAGCTGAAGTTGTCTGAAATGGAACAAACGGTATTTTTGTCTTTAATTTTTGGGATAATAGGAGCTCAGGTATTATGGTGATGGAAATATAGATAGATAAATAAACAAGGGAAGAAGACTTTTTGGAGGTACTAAACCAGTAGCCTTGCTAAACATCAAGCTAAGTGTTTCTGAAATGTTCAGATGTACCACTAACTTGGAAACCATTAGAAACTGGAAAGAAGCAGACAAATAGGAACTTTCTTCAAAAAGGAAATCTCACTGGAAATCATGGGAATGGTATCAAAAAGACAAGAATCCTTTTTGTTAAAAGAGATGAGGATTTCTGATAGCAGAACAGAAACTGTGAGAAACAGTAAAGGGGCCCTTAACTAAATTAATTAGAACTCAAGTGGAAAGTATTTGCACATACAATGAAAATCAGCATTCTTTATCTTTTGTAGTGTTGCTTTCTCCCTTCCTCCTCCCCACCCAAAGCCACGTAACTTTTCATTTAGTGGAAGTCTGCTGATTGCAACAATGGTAAGTTCAGATGATAGTACAAAACCACAAACAGGACAAACATCAAAGTTTTTGCTTAATACACAGGGTTGGAGATGGTAAGGAATTTTACTCAGTTTTTAGAAATGAAAGAGAATTTTGCATGGTACTTCCAAGAATGTTCTGAGTTTTGCCACACTTTGCAAAAGTGAAAACTGATATTCTTTCATACTTCTTAAAGGCATTAGAGCCCATAGATACCTTCAAATAAGAAAACAGAAAGTGAACCAAGGAGAATATTGTGCTGATGAGAGGGACCTCAATTATTTGATTATATGCATCTGTATTATTGGTGTATTTAGCTAGTCTGTATGTTCTCAGTCCTGGAGTTACTGAACATTTTAAAAAGGAAGAATTAAGAGAAAAATCCCAAGTTTAATAGGAGAAATACACATTTATTTCATATATCTCATAAACAGAAATTGAAAATTGTCTCATAATTAAAATCAAGCTGGCTGAGTTATTTCACTAAAATGAACTTACACTTTTTCTTTTCAAATTTCAATAAATATCCTTCGTCTTTTTGTCATACTACAATTTCTATAACCACCCTGACATCCCAGATTAGAATGAAGCTTAAACTTCTGGCTGCAGGAACACTTGGCTCAAATAAGAGAAGAAATGAGCAGTGAGCAGACTCTTGCAGAGCTACTGAAGATTTGTGTGAGACAATAGTTGCATCTCTATTTCTGAAATGGCAGGATGTGAGAGACAGAAGGAACTTTAAGGTGCAGGAAAGGAAACAAATCTGGATTGAGTTAGTGGAAGAAAGGAGAAGTCAGGGAGGAGAGAGTAAGAGTGAGGATAAAATTCAAAGGTTCAGACAGGTATGGATAGGCATTGAAACATTTTAGGAGTTCTAAATTGAACATCCAAATCTTTAAGGACTCTCCAATTCTTATTCAGACATCCACCAGAACCATTTATTCCAACTGTGACTAGCCAGAAGATTGTACTCTCTGTTACCAAAGATGGAGGGGGACAGAGTGAACCATTCCTTTATGACCTCCAGTTGAACTCTAGTAAATACGTGAGTATGACCATATCCAGGACTGGATTAAGGGGCCTCTGAGCACCGGCTGCCCCATCACTGGGCTTTCCCCCTCGGCCTGGAGCCCCAACCCTCCACCACCATGAGGGCCCCCACCTGGGCCAGCTGGTCTATCCATGGGGGTGTGGTGGGCCAACTCTGTTTACTCTGTTCTGTTTCAGGGGCATCGGAGCCAGCACTGGCCCTAGCTGGCACGCAATACAGCCTCCAGTGCAGCTTTCCAGGGTCACAGGTCTCGGAATGCCGCACTGGAGCTACACTATGTGCCAGCCAGCCCTGGCCCCACCCACAGAGTGGAACAAACAGCACCGGCCTGCCATGCCCCTGGTGTCAGACCAACTGGCCTGGGGGCAAAGCGGGAGCATGGCCCGCCTTCACAGCGCTGGCAGGGCAATTGCTGTGGGGGAAGCGGAGCGGTGGAGGGAGGTGGCAGATTAGCACAGGGGCTATAGGTCCTGAGGCCTGGGTCCCCCCTTCATGCCAGGTCCTAGGGCTTCAGCTCCTATGGCCTCTGCGTTAATCCAGCCCTGACCATATCAACATTAGGAAAGATTTAGTTAGCTTAAATTGCAGCACCATGCCTCATCAGCATTGCCAGTCACCAAGACTACAGCATCCTGCTTCTCTGTTCACTCTAATAGCTCACCACAAACTCCTCACAAATCAAATGCAAGGTCTCTGTAGTAATCTTCAAGGGTCTTCATGGATGCTTTACTCTTCTTGGTGATGACCTGCTTTAACTGCTACTTTTCTTAGCATCAACAAAGCTGTTATCAAAGGGGAAGTTCATGTTTCTCGATATATTATTATTTTCCCTTAAAATTGAGGGAAAATGTCACTTTCGTTTTGGAGAGCCTAATATCTCTTTAAGTAAACCCTCCTTAGTGCTTAGACCTCATTTTTTAGACAATGGAGAATATAAAGTCATTTAAACTTTCAGTTTTTAAGGAAAGTGCAACAGGAATTAAGATCACATAGTTTATCAGGTCAGTGATTGCTTTCAGGGTGGAAAGTATATATTCACCTGGTGGATCATAATGTGTTTATTTCTATTATATCATTTAGATCATTATCATTTGCTTACTTGTCAACTGTTTGTGTCATTTCATTTTAAGTAACAGAGGTAACAGGATAAGTAAAACAATCCTTGACAAGATAATTTGTAACAAACCAATATATTTGGTAGATTTAAAAAGCCCTTGTAGACAGAAGTATAATTCCAATAACAGTCTAAATCCTTAGGTCTGTGTGGGTGCCCTAGTTCATGAAGGGGTTCCATGTTGACCTGACCAATCTATAAAACAATCAGCCTTATTTATCTGAGAACTACAAAGGTCTAGAACAGACTGGGAGCTCATGCAGATGAGGTGCTCACTCTTGCTACACAGGACAATTTCTCTGCCAAATATGTCAGTGGGGAATGGATTCTCAAACTATACTTTCAGGGGAAATGTGGGTGATCACAGGTGGCTCCTCATAAGGGCTATGTCTACACAAGATAGGTTGACTTTATTAAGTCGACTTTATTAAGTCAACTTAGAGAGTCTACACCAGACTCATAAGTCGACTTAAAGTTGACCTTATTAAGTCGACCTAGAGAGTCTACACTAGATACTCTAAGTCGACTGGTTAGGTTAGGACTAAGGGGGCTTGGCTTGCGGCATGTCCCAGGGAGAGCGGGCTTCGCAGAATGGCTCTACCGCAGGGACAGGCAAGCTGTGAGCGGCTCCTCCCGGGGAAAGCCAGAGCAGCACGGGCTGGCTCTCCCTGAGACAGCAAGCCACCAGCCCTGAGCGGTCCCAGAGAGAAAGGAGTGAGGGGGCTCCCTTCTGGTCGGAACCACTCAGGTTTTGGGGAGAAGGGAACCGCAGCCTGAACTCCCTTCTCTGGGACCGAGCGGTTCTGGCCAGAAGGGAGCCCCAGTCTCTTCTACCTGGACCCCAGGGGTCCGGGCAAGAAGGGAACAGGCTCCAGCCGACAGGAGATCCCTGGCGTTTCCTGTCAGCTAGAGCACGGGGCCGGCAATTGCCAGCACTCCAGCCAACAAGGGATCTCCGGGGTTTCCCCTGTCAGCTTGAGCACAGGGCTGGCTCTCCCCAGGACAAGCCATGAGCAGTGGGGGATTCCCTCAGGCTGGAGCCTTGGCTGAGGAGCCCTTCTTCTCAGGACCACAGCTCCTCTTGCAGGGAAGTCACGGGTCTGGGGAGAAGGGAGCAGGGTCTCTCCAGGGGACAAGGGAGCCATGTGGGGCTCCCTTGTGCCCCCGCTGTAGCTCGACTTTTAGAAGAAGTCAACTTAGGGTGCCCACACTGGCTTAAGTCGACTAAAAAAGTCGACTTAAGCGCTAGTTTGAATTAAAACCAGGTGTTATTAATTCGAACTAACTTTTCCTTAATTCGACTTAAGGAACAGTTTAAGTTGAATTAAAGAAAGCCCAGTGTAGACGTGGAGTAAATTTAGTTGACTTAAGCCTCCCTAAGTTGACTTGATTTCTAAGTGTAGACGCACCCAAGGATTCGAACTGTGAACTGCTTTCTTAGAATTTGGCCAAACCAAGGTGCCTTTCTTGACTCCACCCCAGGAAGAGGTGAAGGTTAGAATTTGACTCAGTGAGAGGAAGATAGATTCACCCTTATGCTTCACATGAGAACTATTTTTTTCTTTGTAAAACATATTTAGCAAAAAGAGTAAAAAAAAATAAATTATATTCTGTGCCTCTGAAAATTGGGGAACCTGTCGGGCCCAGAAAGGCATCAGGACTACACTGCAGCTCAGCATTGCTACTAGGGGGCTATGCCATGACTAGTGGGGCTACATGCCTGTGCTGCAACTCAACTTTGCTGTGTAAGAGACCCTACCTCTGCTCAGGGGCTTCCAAACTTTGTGGCAGATCAGCATTGCTGCTTGGAGGAGCTCAGCCACAATTGGGGTGGGTGAGGAGGGCACTATGGGTCTGCTTCAAGGCCCAAGCTGATGGCTTGCAGAGTCCAGTGACAACCAGAGGGACGGTAGGAATTCACTGTGGCCCAGTACAGCTGTGGGCTGAGCTCCAGTACACTCTGCCAGGCTCCAGGGAGTTTGTTGCTGCCAATTTCAGGACCTGCATAGCACAGGATGGAATCAAAACACCCCTTTGCAGTCAGAACCCCAGGCATTACATATCACAGTGATATAAAATGTGGAAATCTTACCACACTGTCCCATTTTCCCTGGGTAATAAGAAGATCAAGACTATAAATAGGAGATGTGAAATCTTCACAGATGCCTTCAGCAACCTCTGATTGATAGCACTCATAATAAATGTTATCTGACCTCTAGGCTAGATGCAGCTTTTATTTACATGTATGCATCCCACTGAAATCAGGATGGTTATACCCAAGTATAACTGCTTAAGCGTAAGATGGCCAAACGCCTCTTCAGATATAGGTAAAACAATATTGCTTAGTTGGTAGTGATTATTCGATACAAAGGGCTTCAGTCTTTAATACAGTGGTTGGCAACATTTTACGATCCCTGTGCCAGCCCCACCCCCCAACCCCGGTGCCAGCGGCCCCCTCTGCTAGGGGAAAAAAAAACCCAACAGACACTGCCTGAAAATTCAGTAGCAGCCACAGCTAGAGTGTATTGGGGCGGGGGGGTTCCCAGGCATGCCACAGAAAGAAGCCATCTGGAGCAGCTCCTCTTGGCAGCATGCCTGGGACTCCAACCCCAGGCACGCTGCCAAGAAGAGCCGCCCTGGGTGGCTTCTTTCTGCCATATCCCCAGGCATGCTGCTGAGAGGAGCCACCCGGGTGACTTCTTTCCATGATGTCCCTAAGGCAGTGTTTCTCAACCTTTAGTGGACTGGGGAACACCTAAAAGTATTAATAACTTTACATGGAACATCTGATGAAAACTTTCTCACAAAAGCTGGTATATACCAGCTGTAATGTTTGTAATATTGGCATATTATGCATTTCTGTGAAAATTATTCAAGAAATCTAATTAAATACAATTTTATGTATATAATATGCATTTACTTCTAAAAAAATGATGCATAATGATTATGTACACAACTTAAAACTGAATATTATATTACTCAAGTTTTAATGGGAATTTGGGGCCTACATGATCGAACAAAGTTAATCTATTCTTGGAATACAGTTTGTCAAAGAAAGTCTTACCATGTAAGTGATGTCCCAGCAGTAACAGCAATGGGAAATTTAAAATGCCCCAGCCGCAGCAAAGGAAAAAAGCGATGGCGGACACTGACATGCACCTGGAAGCTTTGCTGTGGCTAGGGCATTTTAAATCTCCTAGGCATGCATTGTCTGGCTCTGTTGCTCCTTCTCTTATCCCCATTGAACCTCTTCCCCCTGATGGGTAGGGTCAGGGTTGGTCGCGGAACACCTTCATTATGTCCGCAGAACACAGTGTGCCACAGAATACCACTTGAGAAACACTGGCCTAGGGCATCCTGCCCCCAGCTGCTATGGGAAGGAGCTGCTCCGGGTGGCTGTGTTCCGTGGCATGCGTGGGACATGCCACCAAGGGGAATCAATCTGGGTGGTTTCTTTGCAAGCAGGAACAGCTTGGCAGCTCCACAGAGGGCAAGACATGCTGTTCCAAATGGGCTTCCATGCCACTGTTGGCATGTGTGCCAGGGATTACTGATCCTTGCTTTTATACATTTGAGACTCTTTGTAGTTTCAATTAGTTCACCATAGGTAATTTAAATAGAGTTGATCAAACACTGAGAAAAGGCATGAATATCCACAACAACAACTAAGGGGCGTTCAGACTAGTATGATGTATTTTACTTCATGATAACTATTCTGAAAACATGCAGCTATAATGGGAAGACTGTAGACATATGAAGAAATATTTTATTCATATTACATATATGCTCTCTTTTTTAAAAAGTTAAGCTGTCACATTTTATATATGTGTAGAAAGAGGGTGTGGCCTCCCTTGGAGACAGATAGGGAGAGACGGCCCACCCTGGGTGGATGGAGCCAGAGCCATCCTCTCTGTCTCTATGGAAGCAGAGGAGTTGACCAGGAAATAAAAAAGAAGAACCCTCGAGCTTAATATGGGCCAAACTGCAAGGGGAGAAGGATGCCTATCTCTCCTTCGGTAGCCCTGGGCGTGACCTCTATGCTGTGGAGGAGCTTCTTGTGGCCGGGGGCCCCAAGGAACGGTTGGAGCTGCTGGTGACCTAGAGAAACTCTCTGTGGTCTAGGGTCCTGAGGAACCACCAGAGCTGCTGCAGCCAGGTGTTTCCCGCTGCTGGTATCCTAGACTTCCGGCTCACCTTATCAAAGGCTAGAAGCTGCTTGCTCATCACACCCTACTGGAGGACTTGGGGCTACAGATGGCTTGCTCACCCTGACGAAGGCCAGAGATGGTGTACACATCTGTGACCTGCAGAAGAGACCAGGATCCCTGCCCTGGCACTAACTCCCCTTTGATGGGCCTGCGCTCCCAGGAGCACTGTAATGAGGGAGTGTGGCCTAGTTAGAGACAGACAGGGTGGGACAGCCCAACCTCCTATAATATGAATATGTTTCTTCTCTGCCCCTGCTCTCATGTGTTAGTCCACCTGTGTTCCACATTAAAGCTGGTGATCAGATCACTAGACTGAATGGACTGGCGCTGGTAACTTGAGAAAGGTCACTTGTCCAAACTAATTTCTTTACATGAAAGATTATGTATAATATGAAAATCTGCATCATCCAAAAAAAAAAAAAAAGATCATTTTAATTTCCATTGCCAGTAAAATATGATTAATTCCATTATTTTTAGTTTTTATGCTCAGGAAATGCAGACTGGGCCTGGGACTGCCAAAATGTCTGTCTCCAGTCATCAGTAAACTTAAACTCTGTCTGAAGCCTGTCTTGCTGACAATTAATATTTGAAGCTTGAGACAGGCAATTCTGCAACTGTTGAGAATCCTATCTTTCTGGAAACCCTAGCTATAGTTCATAACCACAAATCCAAGTTTATAGCTCTGCATTCTTTTGTAGATGTCCCTCACCAATTTAGAAAACAATCCCAGGGATAATAATTTCAAGTACAAAAGCAGTGTGTTAATATGCCAATTCTTAGACAAGCAATGTTATTCAAAATATACCTAAAAGAGGACAGATCCTCAGCTGGTGTAAAATGGATCTTCACATTAACTCAAGGTCTGGCTCCATTGTTTACCTCCAGAAAAAAATAATATCCATTTTATAGCTGAAATTTTAAGCATGTCATTTGGAAATTTGATCATAAGTTATTTTTGCTTCTGAAGCAACATGAAAGAGCCTATATACTTATTAGGGAAAAACAGTTTTACTGTTTCATTAAGTATCCACTTACATCTTTAAAAGAACATCTAGTAAGGGCTATCTGTCTCTCACACTGAAGTCTGAGATGCCTTGCATTATATAAGTCCTAACTTTCCTGGCACAAATTGTACAACTGTTGCTCATGTGGCTGCATGTAGGAGTGCCTGCTCTGCTGTAGTGTGATCTCTGTCAGTACCTTTAGTGGTTTTGTGACCCTCAGATTTTCCTGAAGTTTCTTAAAAATCGTTTTTACGTTCACACCTGATTCTGTTCCAGTCTGCTAGTTTCACAACTGCTTGGTTATCTGATCAAACTCCTTCCCAGAACTATCCTTCTGTTCCTGCCCATGATAGATGACCTGTCAAGGTCCATAAAGGACAGTCTGACCTAGCAGTCAGAGCTAGTGGGCAGACTCAGGGGCACAGCTGGAAGTCAGGCCAAGAGTCCAAGCCAGAGTTGGAGTCCAAAGTCTTGCCAAGGATCACACAAGACAAGAGTCAAGAGCTTGGGTTGGAGTTAGCCACCACACCAAAGATTAAGCTGGAATTGGAAACAGAAATCATGCCAAGTGCCTGGCTGCAGTCAGTCACTGGATTTAGGACAAGGAAGCAAAAACAAGGAACAAGGAACAAGGCACAATAAGAGGAGCAAGCAACAGAAACCAGGCAAGAAGACAGGAATTTGATCTCAGGGTATGTGGTCAGCAGCAGGTCTAACAACTCAGTTGCTCAGACAAGGGGAAGGACAGAAACAGGAAGCTTTATGCCCAGTGGTCTCTAATCAGCAGTCTGCTGCCAGTTTTCTGACCTAGGTGAGTTAGTGATGTCAGTTATCTGACCTAGCTGAGTCAGCTTCTGATAATGGGGTATTAGCTGCAGTAGTCTTATTTGACCCTCTGGTGTGGTGATGCATAGAGTAAGACTCTCTTGCTTGGCAGGCCTGGGTTTGAGACTCAAAAGTCCCTGAGAAGACCTGTGAAGCTGCTTTACTCAATGTAGGAAGTTCTTCTAGGGCCAGGCTCAGTGCAGATGTTGTCTTTCAATCTGGCAGCCCCTGCTGATGGTTGCTCAGTTGCTGTAGTGGTCTCTTTTCCTGTAACTCAACAGGTCGCGATTTAGCTCACCCCTTGTGGGGTAACAAAAAGCCCAACAGAAAAGAGTACAATGTCCTTACAAAATGGTCTTTGGCCCCTGGACTTTACACCTTTGCCTTAGGTCTTTCTAAATATCATTATCCCCTTCTCTGGACTCATGCTACCTTGCCAGTGACTAGTAGGAGAAACCAGCCTTCCCACTCCACCAGGTTCCAACCTAGAGACCCTATAACCTATGCAAGCCCAATCCTTGCTGCTTTTTTTTCTTATTTCTCCCTTGGTCTGTTCCTCCACAGAACATCTCCCAGGGTTCTCTCCTGCTGGCAATCCAAATCTTGCCTTTCTTTTAGAGTGCACACTAAGGTCTGCTCCATCCAAGTATCCACTTAATGGCCCAGATGCTTCCCAGTCTTCTCTAATCCGGCTAGGATCTCAAGGATTATTCTTCTCATGAGGCTTCCTCTTTACCATGGCTCTATTCCCAGGAAGTGATTGCAGATTCTCTCCCTGCAGTCCTCTTTTTTTTTTTAATTATTTTTAATTATTTTTTTTATGGCAAAGCAGACTTGATTGGATAATCTATATCTGACACCAAGTATAATTCTTAAATTCCTAATGGTTTATATTCTCTCATTCTGCCCTATGTTTTTCAGGTAACATAACAAGGCGTTCTAATACTACACCATTTCCCAGATATTTTTACTATATAACACACTATAACATTTATCACCATAAGTCATTTAGATTCTTCAAAAAGCCTTTCCCTTTCTTTATTAAAGCCCTTCTATACCCATAGAAGGGGATCAGTTGTTTCTTCTACCGTACTGCATGCATAGAATCAGTCTTTCTGTTTACTGATTAAAAAAAGAGTTTCATTTAAACATAATGGCTAGTTAGTAATCTGAACAAAATCACATCATTTTTCCTATCTGGGCCTTAAAATATGTTATCCTCAACTATATGGCACAATTGAAAACAATCTTTTTTTCATTTTATATGGATCCATATTTTTGTCTTTTTTTTCCCCTGAAAGAGTGAGTGCTTTAATCTCTCATAACGCCCGTTCATGAATACGGGAAGAAAACTTCCAGTGTGATGCTTTGAATAGTCCAACTGCCTCTTTGAGGAACAATTTTTCCCTTCAGTTAGAACACTATGATCCTGTGCAACATGAAGGGGAGTTTAGTGAATAAAGTCTTCAGGCATCTGCCACCACTGTTTACAACCCAAAGCATTGTAAAAAGAAAATGAGGGGAATAGAAGCATTTAAAATTGGGTACACATTGGTAAACAGAACATGTCAGGCAAATGGTGTCCTTTCTGAGGTGGATGGCTTGTTTACCCTTTTCTAGAAGAAAAGAGAGAGAAATGATATCCACATTTAATCCCTAGTCTAGGGAAAATTATTATTATTTTTTGTACAATATGTGCAATTGTGTTAGATGTAATGATGAGTCAAACAGATTCCATTATTACTGGGGAAAAGGTAGATTGAATACTTCAGATTGTTGTGGTTAACAAAGTTCTCACACAGACTTTCTCAACATGACTATCTTTAAGCTCCTGGGCTAAAGTCTGAATATGGGGGTAAAGATTCAAGGTGATACTTTGGAAATAATGATAGCATGACAAAGAGCAAAAATTTCTGGTTTCAGAGAGGGCCTTCTCTATTTTGCCTGCAGTTTACTGAGATGGGATGGCCATAATATCATAGGCTGCGTCTACACTTGTAAATTAAGTCGACTTAAGCTTGCTTAAGTCGACTTAATTTACCCTGCGTCTACACTACAGTTTCCTTAAGTCGACTTAAGCAACTTGCTTAAGTCGACTTAAGGAAAATAAAGTTGACTTAAGGAAAATTAAGTCGACTTTATTAAACCTCGATTTAATTCGACTTAGGGCTTAAGTTGACTCCCTAGAGTCGACTTAAGCCAATGTAGACATGGGGTAGCCCTAAATCGACTTAGGGCTACTCCAGGACTGCACCAATGCCCTCTCTGCTGGGGGAGGGGGCACAGAGGGAGCCTGGAATGCCCCCTCACAGGGCAGGGCAGAGCCCTGCCCACCCTGCCCCTATGCCCTGCCAGGGTCCCTGTCCCCCTTTGTCCCATTGTACCTATGTACAATGGGGCAAAGGCTGAACCCCCTGGCACTGGGCAAGGGGTGCCCTCCCTGCCCCCGTGGACCTGCCCTAGGTCCCCCTAGCCCTTAGAAGTCAACCCAGGTGTCCAGTGTGGACGCTTTAGGTCGACTTTGTAAGTTCCCCCCAAAGTCGACTTAAAATTTAAGTGTAGACTCACTAAGTCAATTTAACTAAATCAACTTAAAGTCGACTTATTTAAATCGACTTAGCTAAAGTGAACTTAAATTTCCAAGTGTAGACATAGCCACAGAGAGCTTGCACATCTACGTAGTTTATGGTCACTTACTTACAAGCTAAAAGATTTTAACACTTCAAAGGCTTTCCCAAACAGCCCTTCTGAAGTCACATCAGAGTTACTGATCATGCCAAATCAATCTCTAGCAATGTCAGGTATACTACTATTCAGAACAAATAAATCCACTGCTGTCTGTGCTAAAGTTAGGGTAAAAGTGAATTTGATTTCCAATCCAGTGCTGGAGATCCCTCTTTCACAAATAAATTGAGGCAGTGATGCTTCTTTGACTCTAGAGGAAGTGATTATAGATTTTAAAGCCAGACAGGACCATATGATCATCTAGTCTGACCTCTTGCAAAAAAGCCGGCCATAGAACCTCATTTATTCCTTTACTGAGCTATTAACTTGTCATTCAGTCCTTATTTAAATACTCCACATGATGGAGAATCTGTCACATCCCCAGGTAAATTGTTTCAATGGTTAATTACCTTCACTGTTCACATTTTGCATCTGATTTCCAGTTTGAATTTTTCTACTTTTAACTTTCTGCTAATGCATCTTGTTATGCTTTTGTCTGCTAGACTGATGAACCCTCTACAACCAAGGAAAATTTAGTTGCAGGCCTCAGAAATTGTAGAAATTGAAAACATTCCATGACGATGTATAAGACCTGTATTTTCAGCTCCCAATCCTAAGACCGTTAGCCATAAAGTTCTACAACTCAAACACAGTAACTTTCTTCTGCAGACTCCTGGTTTTCTGTGTGAACTTAAAAGTGATTGGAAACAATGATAGATATAAGACAAACATTTTTCAGCATTACGATGCACCAAAGTATAAAAAAAATTGCTAAGGTTCTCCAAAGGAAGCGTGGAGTGCTATGATTTTTTGGCGTCTACATTTTCCTAAAGGCATTCATATAATTATGTGACCTTTTATTCATGTCCCAGGGCTCTGGAAATTTAAAAAAAATGCTAATCTTAATATCTATATAATATAACTATATAATATAAAATATAACAGCAGGATTTAAAATTGTTCATAAAGCTGCATATCTCAGTCACAAAACATCTGTTAAGGACCTCTTTTTTTTTTTTTTGGTAAATGTGGAAAATCCATTCCAAACCAAACCTCCAATTTAGTCTTCCTAGATTCAACCAAAATGCCACAGCTTTGACCTCTGACATTTCTTGCCTCAAGAAAGAAACTCTAACAAATGTGTGTCAAAAGGTCTTCCTTCTGTCATATAAAGGAATTTAGCAAGGGTACCAGGATATCTTGGCCCTTCCACGGGTTAATCAGTATTCCAGCAAAAGCCGGAGATTGCTGCTATATGGAAAAAATATTTCACCGACTGGGAAGCAAGCATTTTTGTGTTATTCACTGCTTGGCTGGGACTCTTGTGGTAAGGAGGGAACCTAATGCCAACAAACTCTTACTCCTTCCTAGACTTTCTGACCCCAGAAATGCTAGATAGATGTCTCAGAAACAATCACAGGAGTCTATTTTGAGCATTGGAATATAAGTACTTTATGAAACTTATCAGTTACTCTGTTAAGCATAAACATATACAGCCACTTTTGATTTAGAAAGCACTCAACAGGTTATCAATGTCTCAAGGCACCCTCAGAAGAGTGGTGTCAGATTACAGTACAGGAGTATATTACCTGTCCAAACTGGGGAGAAAACAAGTAAGAAAGTATCTACACTGTGGCTGAAAAAAACCCTGGACGTTATATCCATTTAGGAAGTTGCATAACCATTCAGTGCATATCACAGACTGATAATGGGATAGCCAATAGCTTGAAAAAGGACAAAGACCTACTGGAAGAAGCCTCCCATAACCAATCCTTTTATATATATATTTTATTATTCTGAAGTATGGTATACTGATTTTAGCTTCATATAACACTCTGAGGAA
>ML686006.1:5779819-5804190 GCA_007922175.1 Pelusios castaneus | reverse complement strand
TTCCTCAGAGTGTTATATGAAGCTAAAATCAGTATACCATACTTCAGAATAATTAAACTGATTTTTATCCCACAATAACTTCATAGAAGGCAGCAGTGGATGGTGATGGATTCACTTTCCAATATTACTCCTAATTTCTGCATTCAATATTATTACTCCTAATTTCTGCATATGTTTCCTCCTTTCCAGTACTCCAGCACGTGTTGGCAAAGCTACTGACTAGAAAGCAAAGACCAGAAAAGAACGCTCATTTCTAACCCCACTGGCCATAGAAAATATGGATTCTCTTGGTCTCACAGTTCCTGACAGACTTCTATGCAATAATGAGAAATCAGGGGACAGGGACTCTTGCATGAAGAACACAAGGAAAAAGCCAGAGAGCTCTCTAGTGACGGGTTCCCTACTGCTTGTTTCTGTTGTCAAGAAATCGTCACAAAATGTAGTGTTTCAAAAGCACACTGTCATACTTCTGCCTTCATATTTGAAAAATGCAGTCAACAGATCAATACAATTTATAGGGACTTTGTGGATGAATTCAAAATCAGGAAATAAAAATTTCCTCTTTTGAATTAAGCTTCATCCATGATTATTTGATCTGCAAGCTGTACTGGCTTCTGTTTTCCCTGCTGTAACTAAAACCAGGGTATTTTTCAAATGAATCAAACTAATTATGACTCTATTTGGGAACAAACCAGTTGATTACTGTATCCATTTTATACACATAATCGGGCCTTGTCTACATTAGGACTTTTGTAACGGTGGTTCCCAATGGGTGCATCTCAACCTGTCTGAGTCCAACACTAATTATCACTACTTCCATCAAGTGAGCTGCACTCATTAGCTGTTATGAGCCTGTAAAATACTAGTAGAGACAGTACCTTAGTGAAAAGGAAAGTTAAAATTCTTTGTCCAATTATATAAATAATAATATGTTTCTATCAGCAGTTGTCCAAATGCATATTAAATATAATTAGATTAGGAACAACACTTTCTTGTTTAGTAGAGCTGATTAATACCTGCAGAATTAACACACACACAGAGAGAGAACAGTGATTCACCAACCAAAAGCAAAATTTGTCAAATAACTGATTTATTGAATAATATTCAACAGACACAATTGCTAAATTATACTGATGTGATCTTACCTTTGTTTTACATAACCTTCCCCCATCCATTTTGTGTTTTAAACACAAACACAATCCTCATTATCAATATCTGTAAAAGTAGGAGTACTGAAAACAGTTCTTCAGTAGTGAGAAATTTAAATCTTAACCCAAAAACCCCAATAACAACAGTGGGGAAAAGGTTTATTAGAGGCTTTTAAAATAAATCCAATGCCACGTTGTGAAAATAAAAGAAATAAAAGGAAAGGCTTGATGGACTAATACCATAAAGTTTTATGATACAAATTGGTAAAAACGAAAATCCTTTTCTGTTTCAGCTGCTCTTTTTTATTGTATTGCAATGCCCCCTGCAGGAACAAACTGAATCTTGTGTTTCCAAAGATCCTAGGGCTCTCACAGTGCAGCCTGGTATGATCCATTTCATCCAGTAAAGAAAAGCAATGTTTCCAAGAAGTCTGTTAATTGTAAATTACTATATTTGAATCACATCAAATTTATGACACAAACCCACATAAACCAGAAAACCAAAAGAAAAAAAAACGGATGTACTCTGCTTGGATGTCACACCACAGTATAGAGGGAGGGAAAAAAGCATAATGTCATGATTTAATGACCATTTCTGTCCCGCCCTAAACTCAATGAGTCTCAAAAGGTTCAGGCTGTGGGAGAAAATGTGGTGGTATTGTCCTCAGGATTCACCAATAATCCCAGACTTCTGGCCACAAGCCCAAATTAGCTGGATGCTTCTTGTCAACTGATCTCTGGTGAAATAATTAACAATGTTGGGACAGAATTTCAGCTATTATAAACTGAAATAGCCTTATTCATTGGGCTACACTGACTTACATGACTGAAGATCTGGCCCACTGACTTTAAACTGTCATTATTCTGTTTCAGCTCGTGCACACATATCTTAGGATCAAATGCTGGCCCCCTCTAAAAAACACCTGATAAATGAGCTTTTCACAGAGGATCTAAAAGGGTAGTGGGCAGGGGAGGGGGGACGGAACAGTCACTCTTTACCCCTAAATTAGGATTTTAGCCTGAAAGAAACAATATAGCAATGACATTGTTTCAGTTATTATTTGATCTAAATCCACTATCCCATCCCTAATCACAAGGCTAAAAGTGTGTCCATGATGATTTTTGAAAAACAGTGTTCACAAATTAGTTGTTGGGTGAGAATGGAAGCATGGAGGGAACTGGAATGAAGTAACAAGCTGACATTTCAATCTATGTTTGGTGCTGGTAGATGATGTTTGGAGGCACATGTTGAAGTGCAATATCCACCAGGATATACAGTAAACCAGGGAATGGCACAAGCAGAAGTGGTTTTCAATGGGTGCTGAGACATAATTGAAATATGGCCAGATTGTGACTAGTGTTTGTTGTGGGGCAATAAAAGGTGATGCAAAAAGAACCTTCTGTATCCTTGTACATCCTATACAAGGGTCTGACACCATCAAAGTCCCTGCACATCAGAGAGTGCATGGACTACTCCGTCAGTGCAACTCATGCATCTACAGTGTCCCAGAGGGTGGAGGAGAGGCAGGGAGTTGGCTTCCATGCCAGCCTGCAAGCACAGTTCCTCCCTGAGCCCTCATTGAGCAGGATATTTCTATACTCCTTCATAATGAGCCAGTGGCTATATGCCACAAAAAATTGTCCCATAAGGAGCAGCTTTCAGAAGAAGGTTTTACTGGGATGAATCCAGAGCACAGTGATCCAGCTGCATGAAGCTATAGCATTTTGTGGGGGATATTAGAGCTGAACAAATACCAATACAACACTTTCTCTAAGTGCAGAATATCTATGAGTAGATCATGATTACTTTACATTTATTTGTTATTCAAAACCAATCAATTATTTTGGAGATGAAAAAGGAATGTTTTTAGCTCTCTGCCCTTTCTGTACCTGTATTAAAAAATAGGTATTCTAGCTGATTAATTAGTTGTGTTTAGAATGAGTTCCATGTTATTGTTTCTTTTCCCCCATTTGTTGTCTATGCAAGCATGCCCAAGCATGTTAAGTTAAAATGTAGTGTTTTTGAATGCTCACAAAATTTGTAAAATTTGACTGCATAAATGTTTGTGGATAGCAAAACCAAGAGGCTGGATTTTATAATTAATCTGAAATCAGTGAAGTTCCATTGGTGTGAAACTGGTCCAAAATGGGAATGTGTATGTCCAAAGCCAGTATATTACAAAGTAAGAATGGAGATTTTTTTTCCAGTAACCATCCATCAGAGATCAATGAAGTAGCCAGTACTAGTATCCTAGTTCACCCTGACAATAAAAATAACTATTGCATAGACTTAGAGACTCATAGACTTTAAAGTCAGAGGGGACCATCAGGATCATTCTAGTCTGACCTCCTGTACATTGCAAGCCACAGAACCTCACTCGCCCACTCTTGTAATAAACCCCTAACATCTGGCTGAGTTACTGAAGTTCACAAATCATGAGCTAAAGACTTCAACTTACAGACAATTCACCATTTACATTAGTTTAAACATGCAAGTGATCCATGGCCAATTTTGCAGCGGAAGGCAAAACCCCTGTCTCTGTTAATCTGATCTGGGAAAAAAATTATCTTTGAATTCCTTAAATATAAAATCCAGTGACTAGGAAGGACTAATATGACAACTCTGTAATTGAAAAGCAATTATTTGTTCTCTGAAGTATGAGAGAATGATTGGTTTGCCACAGAAGCTGAAATGTTAAACAGATGCTACTTCAAAGATTAAAGAGTCTGGTTAGTTCAGCAAAGACCTGGTGCAAAGAGAGCTAATGTCCAGTGAAAAGAGTCCCAATAACTTCAGCGCACTAGGATCATTATGAAAGGCGTTCTTCTGCTCCATAACCTTACCAGTAGTAAGAAATGCACAAAGGGACACCTGGGAAAGAATTCTCTGTTGTAACAAAGATCCTGATTCTATTTTCCTTACATCAGTTAGGCTGATTAGACACTGTTGACTTCGATGGACTTAATCATAATTTACATGGGTGTGAATGGAGAATAAGGCCCAGAATGTGAAAGGAGAGGAAAGTTATGTGAGCACATACCTTTATGGGGCTGCCCGTGGCAGCAGCAGGAGCCGTGGTCACATTGCTGTGAAAAAAGAGTGCCAGTACTCAGTACACCTGAGTACCACCATAAAAAAGTCCTGCCTTTAAGTTCTGGTCACTCTTCTCCCCTCCTACCCTTCGTTTCCTTTCCTTCTTTCTTCTCATCACATCTCAATCTGTTGAATATTTTTCATGATTGTTTTTTTGGCTTGTACAATATTCTTCTGTACACTGCTGTCCTGCGCAGGCCCTGTGAGACTGCTGCTTGTTCTGACATGAAGCTATGAGGAACTTAAATAACATGGAACCACCTTGGGTGGGATGTTAGATTACTTCTGCCAGAGCCCATGTTAGGGTTGAGGTGATCTCCAGCCTGTTTATTAGCAAGTGTATATATCCTTGTATTGTTTTAAGTATTTTTCTATAGTGCTTTTATCTTAAGAATAAAATAGGCTTGCATAAAAAGAGCTATAGGGTAACTATAACTGTGGGCAATCGTACTATAATCATCCCTGAAGGAAGCAGACCTGCTTGGACAGCCTGAATAATATAGTGAACACATAGGTTATGTCTACACTCGTAAATTTAGGTAGACTTTAGCTAAGTCGACTTAACTTAGTCGACTTTAAGTCGACTTAGTTAAGTAGACTTAGCATGTCTACACCTAAATTTAAAGTCGACTTTGGGGAGAACTTACAAAGTCGACCTAGAGCATCCACACTGGATGCCTAGGTCGACTTCTAGGGGCTAGAGGGACCTAGGGCAGGTCCACGGGGGCAGGGAGGGGCACTTAAGTCGACTTAAGCCAGTGTAGACGTGGAGTAGCCCTAAAGTCGACTCTAAGTTTACTTAGGGTTCTCCAGGACGCCCCCACTGCCCTCCCTGCCAGGGGGTGGCACAGGGAGAGCCTGGCATGCCCTCCCAAAGGGCAGAGCAGAACCCTGCCCACCCTGCCCCTCTGTCCTGCCAGGGTCCCTGTCCCCCTTTGTACCTGGGTACAATGGGGCAAAGGCTGAGCCCCCTGGCACTTGGCAAGGGGTGCGCCCCCTGCCACCGTGGACCTGTCCAAGGTCCCACTAGCCCCTAGAAATCGACCTAGGCGTACAGTGTGGACACTGTAGGTCAACTTTGTAGGGTCCCCCCTAAGTCGACTTAAAATTTAGGTGTGGACATGCTAAATCGACTTAACAAAGTCAACTTAAAGTCGATTTTGTTAAGTCAACTTAGCTAAAGTCGACCTAAATTTACAAGTGTAGACATAGCCATTGCGATTTCAGACACTCCTGATTCTCTGCACAATGCAAAACCTGTAGCCTCTGCTGTTGATCCTGGTATGTTAAATCAGCACTCTGGATGCTGGTGAAAGTTATCAGTGACTGAGAGGAAATATTGTTTCCCAAGGGTTTTATTCATCTAATAGATAACAAAAAGCCTGGAAGTAGTGACAATAGCCTTAAACAAATGTACCCTTGGCACCCTGTATAGTATAAATTTTTATTTTTATTTTTTTCATCAGAAGGTCAAGTGGCCTTGACTTCAAATTTATGGATAAGTGGTAACACTAGATTCTTTTTTTTTTCTTCCTGACAGAATATTTTTAGTATTAGAAATAGCTTTAAAATGTTCAGTGATCTAACCGAAGAACTTGGTTACTGATCTAACCCCTATAAAAGGTATCAAATAGGGGTGCCTTCCAAATGTGATCAACATTTTCAGGTATCTCAGGATCAAATTGTGTGTTGAAAATGAGTTCTTCTTTCATATGACTGGCTTACACCTTATAAATCATAGCCAGGCAAATATTGAAGTTGATCACAGTTCAGTTGTCAATATGGGACCAGTCCATCTAATTAATTTTATCTAACATATGTTAAATATTATGGCATTCACTTGTGAAATTTCCCTATTAAATTCTAAAGTGGCATGTTTTAAAAATAGGAACTATATTATAAAACTTTCCATAATTTGATAAGTAAATACAGAAAGCTAAATCAAGATATCTAGGAGGTATTTTTAACTAGGCAGTGTATTTGTTTAGTAATCAGATATATTTCTTTCTTCCTTTAATGTATATGATGCATATAACATAGTCTATCTAGATGTACTTAAAAAAATTAAGAGGAAGAATACAAACATAATATTTTACACAAGAAAAATAAGCATTCCTCAACTAGATCTTTATTGTTCATCATCAGAGGGAAAGCCTGAGTACCTTAACAAACAAAATCGATGTTTAGTAACAGTTAGTGTGAGGGCAGGACACACACCATCTCAACATTTTAGGAGCATGAAAATAACAAATTAAGGGGAAAGATTTGTACTTTTCTTACTGCCTTCATACTGCCTAAAATGCTATTGACAGCATACGCTAGTGTTCTATGATGCTTTCACTAGCATCTCAAAGAGATACACAAAAAGCAACACATACCCCCACTTCATCAAACTTGTGTCCAACGCAAAACTGTACCAGTGACCTGGTATGCTTTTATATCAGTAGATCGGTACATTGGATTGTCACTCATTACATGCACTTGGAAAATGTTGAACAGCTTTCATGTGCCTCGGTGGCTAGCTCAGTGAGAAAGGGAGCTTCCCCTGCTTAGGAATCAGAGGGAGAAACAGTGCTTTTGAAGTTGCTCGTCGCTGTCAACCCTCCTGGAGTGTGTGAGATGTGACATGACTCAGTAAATTCTTTGTGTCTGTAACATTTTATCCTCACTTAAAAAGTTATTAAGAGTAAGTACAGCAAGAGAAAGCCTCCACATTTAAGCAATGACAATATATCCTATGAGCTAGAGTGTTCCTCTATGACAGAATCTGCACTATTATTCACTTCCTAAGACATTGCCTTTAAAGGCATGCAATTGTGTCCCCTAAATCATAGTCAAATTTCTTGATGAGAAAAACAAAAATCAACAGAACACATATTCATTTGATTCTGATTTAGATCTGACAGGCAGAATATAAATAAATTATAAAAGTTAAAAATTAGTATAGTAATAATTTTGTCATGTTCACATTCTCAGTTTGTAGATTTCTGCAAGCTTTTGCAATGTTACAGTTTTTCTTTCTCCACCGTAGCATGCCAGTCAGTCAATAATTGTTCTCTCTCAGGTGCAGTTTGCCTCATTCACAACATTATGAGGAATAGACGCCTGCTCCCCTCATAAGGCATTGGAACACAACCGTTTGAGGATAGGCAGGAAGTACCTTGATGTCAACACTCTCCTAGCACAATGTAGGTTGAAGGAACATTTGACGGATCCTTGACCAGTGAGTCTTGGTCCTGTGTGTCTATCACACCAAAGGAAACCTCCATTTTAAAATGCCAGGTGATAGCAGTGAGGGAACAGTAGAAGCAACAGTTCTGGCCAAGGGATATGGAGATTATCTGTCAATATATACTATTTACATATCAACTTATTTGGCCATCATCATTCTATACAGTGTCTGTAGTATGGTGCCTTAGGCAAATGCCTAGTCAGCTATCCCTTAGGCCTTCAAATGACACTTTTTGACAAAGCAAAGCATGGAAGCAAGAGATAAATTATAAAATGTTCACCATGTATCTCCACAGGCACAAGACACACAGCTGTCCTACTCTGACTTGTTCTAATTTTGAAAAACAAAAACAAAGTATCTTTCTAATTATCAGATTTATGTTAATGATTTTTTTTATGTTTTTAAAAACCCTTTCCTTACCTTCACAAGGTTGGTTAGCTTTCTCACCATATATCCTAGTATAGAATTAGGTTTTTCTTTGGGGTTAGAGTCAACCTCTTGTTCAAGGGGAAAAAATTGAAATATGAAAGGTATTCTAATCATTACTGTATTCCATTCAAAAATCAAAGAAATGAAAACAACAAATACAATGGTAAGGATGAGAAATCAAACTCTAAATGTGAAATTCAGAAATAATATGCTCTCAGCCTTTAAATACACTTTGCATCATGTCAGTCATATACACAATTTAATGTAAGGTAGTGTGTTATATTTTATCACTACTGATTATCTAATCTGACGTTAATTATAAGGAAGAAAGTTACTCTTTGTTTTGTTAATGATTTTGTTGTTCATCTTCACCTAATTTGAAGTAAAACATATTATGGAAATAATAGATTGCACCTGAAATACAATACAATAAACTATACTTTGGACAGAAGAATTCCTCTAATTCACTAGTAGCTCTTCATTTATGACAATTTTCAAACACTGTTGATCTTGTTCTTCAATAGATACCCTTGTTTCAGCATGTTCAGTTGTTCAAAAAAATAAAGGAACTGTGACATGAAAATTGCTAATAGAAACAAATGACTTGTGTGATGAAAGTAATGACTATTTATCAGATGGAGACAACTTTTAGCTTAAGGGTACCTCTCAGCAAAAGTAGTTCAGTGTCCCCAATGACCTAAGTCACTACATTTTTAGATTACTCAGAAAGAAAGATAGAAAAAAGTTCTACAGGGCATGCTCCAAAAATGTTCAATTTGAACACTCGACTCTACTTAACCAAGTGTTTTCCTAAAATGAAGCATTGCTTAGATTTTGAGATTTGCAAACCACTAAGTTTCATGTTTCAATCTACAGATATTATTAATTGTGTGTTTGGGTGAGGGGGGACTCTGTTCAGAACATAGGAGAAAGGATGTAAATTCTATGTATACATACACACAGAATCTATTTGTTCAAACTTGAGATCAGTGAAACTCACACTGACTCACTCACACTTACACTGAAGTGTTTGCAAGATCCGGCCTTAATTTCCATGTTGTTGCAATTCATTAGTAGAATAATTTTGGCTTAAATCCTTTTACACAGTGCAGGCATAGCAAAGTTGATAAGGGATGAAAATGTAGCACCTTAAGTACTAATAATTAGAATTTCAGTCAGATTTTTCATCCACAGATCCCTACTGTTTTACAATGCTGGATAAGAAAAAGTAAAAGCTTGCTTTATCTTGCTATTGATGCCTGACTTCAAATTAATCATCTAGGGCAGTGGTTCCCAACCTTTTAGGCTCAAGGGCCACAGATATCATTTTTATACCCCTGAGGGGACATCAGTCTCTACCAGCAGCCCCCCACCCTACAGCAGCCAGATAGTAGGAGTTCAGCAAGAAGGTGGCCTTCTCATTGATCTCCTGTCTCCCTGGATGTAGCCGGGAAACCGCATGCATCCTGCAACCCTGTGAGCTCCACCTGGGTCCCTGGGCAGTGGGTCCCTTCTGTATCCAGGAGGATGGAAATCAGTGCTCCCCTCCGTCTGGCTCCAGGAGGGACCTCAGCACATATGGACCCAGGAAGTGCACTTTGCTCTCTGCTGGAGCCAGAAGAGGGGAGTGCTGACTTCCTATTCTCTTGTTTGCAGCAGGAAGACTGCACTAGTCTTTTAACCCTGCAGATATATGGTCCACCTGGGTCCTTAGGCAACAGCTCCCTTCTGCAGCCAGCAAGATGGAAGCTGCAGGCCACTCTGAAAGCCTCCGTAGGCCACTTTTGGCCTTTGGGCCTGAGGTTGGGAACCACTGATCTAGGATTCTAAGGGATGTTCCAGAGCCATGACACAAGCTGAAAGGGTATCTAGATGAAAATGAAATTTATGCTAGATAAGAATATGTAACAAAATTGTATTGAGGTACAAGAAATTATAGTACGACACCCACTCAATATGAAATCAACACTAGTTTTCAGCTAAAACATTCATGTTTGGCTATCTGCATTTATTTCCAATCTAGGAATAGCACAAAGGGCTGTTCTGTCCCACAAGCTGAAAGAGAAACTATACATTTTATTATCTAAGGTAGTGATTTCATAATGTCTCCAGCAAAGAATACACAGGACTTGATGTTCTGGGAAGAGTCTTCCGGCTTCTCAGATCAGATCCCTGGAAAGTCACCAATAGTTAGTTAGAATTTTATCCAAATGCATTTATCTTTTCTGTGACTGATGTCACTGAAAATGAATTCAGTACCTCAAATCTGCTCAAATCTGTACCTGACTTCATTAAATACACAGATGATAACGGTTAAGCAGTTCAAGGTGGACAATTGATATAAATAGTATGCTCGTTCTAGAGTGATGAAACAGAGTTCAGGATTTCAGGAGTGGACTCATTCCTTATGAAAAGAGGAATGAATGGATATCCAATTGCAGGAGATCCATTCTTAGACTTTATTAATAATATATTCATACTTGCTGTTCACCTTAAATAAAAACAGAGAAGGTTGAAAGCCACAGTAAAGCTCATAATACAGATTGTTCCACTTTAAATATTTCAGCTAAACACAGTTCTTGGTTTGCAAGTAAAATGGCTTTTCTCTCTGCTTTGAGAGCCCTGTGAGTGATAACTATGAATGATAGAAGAGGCAAGTCACTGTCATACCAAAACCAGTTGTAGACAAAGAGTTAACTCTGAATTGCTTGTCTTATGTCAGTTTGTTAACCTTATTGTAAAGTGGTTTCTGTACTGATAAATATAAGGCTAACTGATGTGTATGGAATCTAAATCCATTCTGTTTTACTTTCTAGCTAGTTTTTGCTCTTCAGAGGTGATTCAATGAAATATTTTCCACTCTAATTCACAGAAGATTAGGCAGGCAAAGATCAGTTGGACAGAACAGTCAAATATAGCCTGAGATAGAAACACACAAATGAACAGAAAAAGTCACTTATCCCCAGGGTGTTAATGTACCACAGCCCTGTCCAACCAACCAAGTGAGACAGAACTGTTCTGTGCGGAGCACTTAGACTAAAGACTTGGAAACAAAGTCATTAATAATTTAAGGACCATTTGCACATCACAAATTGAGCCAGGGGCCTGCTTTCTTGAGCTTGCCCAGCTTGTAACTAACATGTGAGAATGATTTTCATTTAGATTAACCTGTATTGATTGCACATTTAATGCTCAAATCTACTCAGAGGCAGCAGCAGGAACAAAAATCTATTCTGTCAAGGTAACCCTCCATTTTATATAAAATACAAACATCAAAGTTCTGGATAATGAGGATGGCTTTTTTAAGCAGGTGCCTTTTTAACGTCCTGTTTAAAAAAACAGATAATCTTCCCATGCACCTCAAATAACTGCTAGATTGAATACAAGGCCATGTTTAGGAGGATTTTTTTCCATGATTAAATTGATTGTCTAGTACCATGAAATACAGTTCCTGCAAATATGGTCACTTCTAGAGTATTGTTATACTGGTGTGCTTCACTTGTGGTTTCCATAGTTAGCATTTTTTGGCATAAGTAATGGCTTGGGAATTAGGTTAGCATCAACTATGAAAAATGAGTGCTTTCCAGTAACTTAGAGGCAGCCAAATATCACAGCATTAAGCCTTATTCAGGCACCATGCACTTACAGTAAAATCCTGCCAAAGTTAGTCATGCATCATTTCCAGCACTTAAAAATGTCTATAAAATGGTAAATAATACTGGAAATATTGCAACCATTTAAAGTGTGCTTGCAAGGAGAGAAATATTTCTAGTTTGAATTTCCTCTGTGAGGCTGTACAGACTCCTGAACTGTGATTGGTTTTTTTTTTGTTTTGTTTTGTTTTGTTTTTTTGTTTGTTTGTTTGCTTGGGTTTTGTTTTTTGTTTTGCTATTCTAATAATTCTGTGGTCCCTCCCATCCCAGGTTCTCTAGCACTAACAAGTGGTGTCATAGTTAGAGAGAAAGTTGTGGTGAGAAGCAAAGATATTGCACTCACAAACTTTAGGACTTTCAAGGATTATTAGAATCATGAACTGAATTCTTGACCCAGATGCTGTTTTCGCTACTTGCTGCTACATTTAGTTTGCACTCGAATGCCATTGACCCTGTGTTTCTTCCCCAGTACAAGATGCTATGAGGCATGTGTGTCCACCAAGAAAGAATAGGAGTATCACGAATGCCTGAGTACAGGCTCCAGGGGACAGGTAGGAACGAAGTACAATCAGATGAATTTATAGTAATGGTTTAAAAGATGAAGCGATCCAAAAGTTAAGTTGGGAGGATGTGAAAGAGAAGGACTTGGGCTGTGGATATTTGCCATCGAGAAAACCATCTGTGATCTAATTAGGGCAGCAAGGTAGGAGGAAAGGGAAAGGATTCTGCAGATAAAAGAATAGAAATAAATAGAAGGAGCAAGGTCCTCAGCTGCTGTAAAGTGTCTTAGCTTTACTGATTTGAATGAGGGTGATGACAATATATAACAGCTCAGGATCTGCATCATAGTGGGAATAAATTCACATAAAAAGTAAATATTTGGGGGCTGAATGTTTTGAAATGTACTATTTTCCAGCTATTAAATTTTAAAGCCTTATCAAGACTAAGAAAGAATTAAGCTTTGCAGGTGTGTATTAGAAGGCTTTCCAAAGAAAAAAGAGGACAAAATATAGGCATATTTCAATGTGTATTTGAGCCATGTGAACTGCCACATAATGATCCTTTTCTATGCATCGGCTGCATAACTGATGTAGAAATTAAACTAACATTTCATTTGGAAAGGCAGGACCAAAAAGGAAGATAAGGGATGCACCTGAGAAGGAACATTTGTATTTTCGAATTCTATTTCAAATACTATCCTTAAAATGATAAGTTAATTGAAAGTACAGTGAGCCTACCACTTCAGGTCTTCTTTAGATTGATATATGCCTCACTTTTCTTACTCTTCATGTCAGCAAGATTTGCAGTTGTCACCGTTCTAAAAATCGATCTGACAGCTTCAAATCCTAGCAAACGTAGATTTCATAATTCTAGGATATCAAGTTAAGCAGAAAATAGCATTGCAGTGATTCTTCCTCCTTCATCAAATACTTGCTTTGTCAGTACAAAATCTCTTCCTCTTTTCAGTTAATGTTATCAGAACAGTGCCACTCTCTTCACCTCTGTCTCTCCTAGAGATTCAGTGCTGGTATGAGGCATACCACAACAGACTGAGGCTGCGTCTACACTTGAAAATTAAGTTGACTTAAGCTTGCTTAAGTCGACTTAATTACCCTATGTCTATACTACAGTTTCCTTAAGTCGACTATTTAAGTTGATTTATAACACCTGTTATAAACTCAACTTTGAGGCTTAAGTAGACTATTTAAGTCAACTTAAGCCAGTGTAGTAAGTTTAAAAAAAAATAAAATTTAAAGCTGCCAAAAAAGTCAGCTAAAAATGTTATTCAAAAAAAAAAAGTTAAATGCCTGAAATGTAATAGCTTGTAACATCTTTAACTGTTTTATTAAACAATTAGAACCTAAATAAGTAATTTTCCTCTTTTTAAAAAGACGTGCAGTTGAAAGAAGCTTTTGCACAAATTAGCACTGTAGAGCTCAGAGGGAACTAAATAATCATGGGTAGCTGAAGTAGTAAACTTTTTAAAGGGGTTTTTTAGGTTAGTTTTCAGGAAAATAAAGACAAACGTGCATGGTTTAATAATAAAACCCATTTATAGAAGTATAACTTGGTGCAGTGGTGAAATCCTCAGCAATCAAAAAAATTATGCTAAGGAAAAATCAGGTGGTGAGAAATATCACTACTAGGTATCCCGATCCCATCCAGTAAAAAAAAAAAAAAAAGCCTTTACAGCCATTCTTAATTTGTTTTTAAAGTTTCTTCCCAGTAAATATGTCTGTAAATATTCAATTGTGTTGGTTATGGAAAGTAAACAAACAAAAAAAATAAAACTCCAAAATTTACTCATTTAAATTGTTTACAAAAAAAATTTAAAATTATCAAAAAAGGGGAGGGGGGCATTTCTCTATGACTTGCTAAATACTGCAAAAAATAAATCTCAGACCAAAAATGTTGTCTCATCTGTAAAAAACAAAACAAAACAAAACAAACAAACAAAAAACTTATTCAAAGCATAAATACAAAATTTGCAGTATAAAAATGTAAGCAACTTAAATGTGTCCTCTACTCATAACCTGCAATTTAGAAAAAATAAAATAAAAATATAAGGCTGTAAAGCCATTTAAAATAATTCAAAGGCTCAGCTAGCAAAGCTAAGCCAAGCACATTTAAAATATTTATTTAGTCTCTCATAATAAACAGTTTACTAGATAGGAAGGGAGTACTGTCCCTCTAGTTCTCCCCACTAGCTTCCCTTTAGCAGCCAAACACCAGTTATTGGACATATTCCACATGCTGCTGTTTCTATTTACAGTTCTCCTCCATAGTGAGGACAGACTGAAGATACAATTTCCCCAAGAAAGCCCAGGTTGTCTGTCACCTGGTCTGGAAGGAACACTGGGCACAAGGAAGACAGAGCCCAAACTCTTTTAAAGGGGCTAGCTTACTCTGTCACATGTGGGAAAGAACTACCATGTGAAATACAGGAATATGGTAAGAAGGATATAGTTGGTGATGATGACAGGCAGAGTCTGATAAAGTGGAATATGGGCAGGCTGATATTTAAAGACAAGGTGGGGGAATGCAGAAAACAACTGTATGAAAGGATACTGGTGAAACAAGTTGCATCAATAGAAGTAAATTTGGGGTGGGTACAGAATTTTATTTGTGGTTGGATTTGGGTTTGGATTACTTTTTGAGCTAGAGTATTAAATTAGGATTAGGGTCTTGTTTGGGATTTTGGATAGGGTTATGGATTATTATTTCCTAAAGGTGGACAAAGTAGAGGCTAAACTCTTGAAGGGTCAAAAGAAGTTACTCACCTTGTTCAGTTATTCAGGTTCTTTGAGATGTGTCTACCTGTGGGGTGCTCCACTACAGGTGTTTGACACTTCCCCATGTCCTGGATTGAAGACTTCCATCAGCAGTGCCTGTCTGGGACATACATGCACAAGCATTCCTTCTCTACCATGCAGTGACAACAATAGACTCTGAAGTAGAGGGGAGGAGCGGGTAGTGGAGCAACCACTGGGACACACTTCTTGAAGAACCTGTTAAGTCACAAGGTAATAATCTTCTCTTCTTCAAGTGGTGTTCCTGTGGGTACTTTTCTACAGGTGACTCTGAGGCAGTGCCCTTTATTTGGCAGAGGGGGCTTAGGAGTTGTTATGATCAATGGGTAACAGTACTGTCAGACCTATGGCGGAATCTGATCTAGAAGCCTGGTTGTTGGTGTAGTCTTTAGTGAAGGTACATGCAGAGGCCCAGGTAGCTGCTCTGAATATGTGTGCTATAGGAACATTATTAAGGAAACCTGTGGATGTGGACATTGCCCTGGTGGAGTATCTCTTGACTTCTTGACGAGGTTGTATGTTCTTTAAATTATAGCATGAGGGAATGCAACTCATTATCCATTTAAACAGACTCTGGGTAGATATGTCTGCTTCTTTGGATTATTCTGCTATAGACATAAAAGCTATGTCTACACTTGCAAATTAAGTCGACTTAAGGAAGCTTAAGTTGACTTAAACAAAGCCGTGTCTACACCAGACTTTCATTAAGTCGACTTAAGAAATTCCTTAAGTCGACTTAATGAAAGTTTAAGTCGACTTACTGAGAACTGCCGGGTAGGTCGACCTAACCCTCCTTAAATAGATCTAACCCTTTTTTAGGTTGACCTAAGGCCAGTGTGGACACTTAAGTCCATTTTGTTAAGTCGACCTAAGGGCAGTTAGGTCGACATAACAAAGTGGACTTAGTCCACATCCATTGACACCACTCTGTTAAATCGACTTAATAAGGTTGACTTT
Organism: Pelusios castaneus; assembly: GCA_007922175.1. Lineage (NCBI taxonomy): Eukaryota > Metazoa > Chordata > Testudines > Pelomedusidae > Pelusios > Pelusios castaneus. The sequence continues at coordinate 5,788,366 of ML686006.1, read as the reverse complement.
AAGTCCACTTAAGTTGACTTAAGAAAGTTGATTTAACTTTTCATAGTGTATAAATAGCCAAAGAGTTCTGTCGTCTTTCTGAATGGTTTTGTCCTGTCTAGATAAAACACTGTGGCTTGTCTAATGACTAATGTGTGCAATAATGAGTTTTGTGCCTTATTGTGCAGCTTTGGGTAAAAAGTTGGTAAAGTGGATTGGCTGGTTAATGTGGAATGACAAATTAATTTTTGGGAAGAATTTTTGGTGGGGTTGTAGCATGACTTTATCTCTATAAAGACTCATGTAGGATGTGAAGGACATAAGTGTCCCAATTTCACTTACATGTGAGATGAATTTATGGCCACTAAGATGTACAAATGAGGGAGCATGCTACCAATGGTTTGAATGAAGGTTTAGTAATGGTATGCAATACTAAGTTCAGATCCCACGGTGTCATGGATGACTGAATATCTGCGTATATGTTGTGGATGCCAGTGATGAAAATTTGACTGTTGGGTGTGTAAACAGTGTCTTGTATGGCTGCCAGATAAACTTTGTGATGGAATTCAGTGATACGTCTGACTTTTTGAGTTCAAGGATATATTCCAGGACAGTTGGAATAGATGTAGATGTGGCTAAGACGTGTTTAAGGTGAATATGTGAATTGTTGGTTTTCTACTGTTTAGTAGTATGTTTCTGACTTGTTTTGAACATTCTAATTCTTGTTGAAACAATGCAGAAGCCACACTGTCAGCTGGTGCTTTTCCCTGTGTGGGTATAGGATCTGGCCATTGTCCTGGTATAGGAGATTCTTGCAAGGTGGGAAAATTATCATTGTGCACATGGACACTAGAGCAAGTAAGAGTACCAAATTTGTCTCACATATGTTGGCACTATCATTATTACTCTTGCCCTGTCTGTGCTTATGTCGTAGATGACTGGGTATCATTGGTATGGTGGGGAGGATGAGTAGAGGAAATCTCTGTTCCAGTTGAGGAAGAATGACTTCCCCATCAATTGGGTCCCCAGATCTGCTCTGGAGCAGAATTGGGGGCATTTTCAGTTTTGTGGTACTGCAAAGAAGTCGAAGGCTGGGAGATCCCAATGTTGGAAAATGACTTGCAGCATCATTTAATTCTCACTTTTGTCCAAAGTGTCTGCTGAGAGTATTAGAAGTTATATTTTGGCATCGCAGTAACTACATGGTTGATACACTGATGTTGTGATGGATACACCAGTTGCAAAATCTTGTCGCTTCTTTACATAGAGCTTGGGATCAAACTCCTCCTCATTGGTTTACAAAGTTAATTTATTCAGTATTGTCTTTCATGATTTTTATCATTTCATTCTTTATGAATGGAGAAAGTGTGAGCATGCATTGTGAAACATAAAGAGTTCTAGCAAGTTTATAAGTAGATATGCTTCTTTTGATGACCATCTTCACTGTATTGTGTTTCGAGTAGATGAATTCCCCATCCTATTAGGAATGCATCTGTAGTGATCAAAAGTGAAGATGGATCCTATAAGAATGGGATACTGGTCCTCAAGTTAATAGGTTGTCTCCAACATAGTAGGAAGGCTTTGATGTTGTTGAGCATCATAAGTATTTTGAACAGGTCATGTCTGCATGGTTTGTAGACTGTTGTCAATTACCTGCAGGCAGCATGTTTTGAAATGTGCATGCTGCACAACAGAAGTAGTGGCTGCCATGTGTCCTAACAGTTGGAAATATATGTAGGCTATCAGAGTAGGGCTGTTCCTTATTGACGAGATTAGATTTATGATGGTGACGTGCTTTCCTCTGGTAGTGATGCCCTGGCAGATAGAGTCCAGGTGTGCATTTATAAATTACAGTTGTACTGGATTCAAAGTGGACTTTTGATGATTTATCATTTGTCTTACTGCCTGGAATAGTGATCTCATTTACTGGATAGCTTGTATGGCTTGTATTCAAGTGTCTGCTTTTATCAAACAGTTGTCTAGATAGGGGAATATTACTATCCCAAGTCTGTGAAGGTATGCTGTCACCATGGTAAGCATCTCTGAGGAGACATCGAACATCTGAGTCACAGGTATGCACCAAACACCTGGAGTGGAGCAACCATCAGGTATAGGAAAGAGTTAAATTGGGCACCTGACCTGAATGATAGCTACTAAGGTAATGGGGTTACTACAGGCAAGCCTTGCCATCCTGTAAATAAGATTCTAGTTAAAAGTTATGTTACCTTCCTTTTTCTCTCTATTTTCCCCTCCTGCATAAGGTGCTGGATGGCAACATTGCTTATCACCTTTCTTCCATCTCCTCTCTGCTTATTAAGAACTGTGAAGTAATTTCTGTTGCAAAAAATAATGAGTTTAGAAGAAAAGCATCTGCACTCTATATGCAAAACCTGTAAAGAATAAACAGGGGCGAGGATAATTATATTAATCACTTAGTTAATTATTAATAAGGATCTCTGGGAAGTCACTGAAAATGTACGTTTTTGCAGTTTTTAAGCATAAAAGGATTGTACTGCTCCCTTCCTGCTCACTCACAGTGTTGAAGGGAAACGAGCAGGCAATAAAGTGTACTATTCAACTTAATCCACTATGGGACAACCTGTTTTGTTCTCTAACACCAGGGACACATCTTAAAGAAGTCACATTTTTAAATAGGAAGTCCATCTGGAGAAAAGGTAATACTTAAGAGTATTCCTTTGTTATCTGTGACTCGGAGACAAATAAATATAAAATAAGAGCAACATGAACTGCCTACAAAATAGCTATTGGTGAAGAGCGCAGTTAGGGTAATTTGGGTTAAGGCTCTTCAGTCTAGGTGAGACTTAGAAAGAGAATTCAGTCTAATAATTGGGGTTCATGTTTAGAACTTGTTTTAGGGTTTCTCCAGAGCTCAGATATTTCATTTCTAAATAGCAAATAGTTCAGTCAAAGCTCATCTATTCCCAAAGGGGTAGGTTTCCTGACCGTACAACACTGAGCACCTCCAGGACTAAAAATAAACACTGACTATTCTCCAAAAGCATTATTGCTATCCAGCGAGCCCACAGATAACTATTTTTATTTCACGGACTGCCTTATTTTGCAATTTCGTAACCTAGAAATTCTAATTCATCTTTGTCACAAGGTATCTTCTAAACTCAGTGGACTGATTACATTAATGGTAGTGGTATCGACTGTACTACCTCATAGAGCTCATAGATGTTGGTATCTCAACCTGACAACTCTGCCAGCAAATCACATTGTAACAACAGATTTTGGGGGGCTTTCTCCCCTAACTCCAAAGGGAATTTCAAGTGATAGGAGACTCAGAACCAATTTCATGTATTACTCTGGACATCGGGTGTCACAACTTGAACTGGGGTGATTTAAAAAAAAAACAAAAATCTGGTCTGGTCACAGCACTGGTCTCCTGAGCCTTTTCTGTTCACAGAAGATATAATTCTAGGATCAAAGGATACATACAATTTTTCTATTTAAAATAGTGTTTTCCAGGGGGGGTCTAGGAAGGGGTGCAAAGAAAGGGAGAACACAGCTGCTTATTTTGTGTGACAAACACTGTCAGTTAATTCAGCTTCAATTTTAAGAAAAAAATTTAACCCCCATTCCAGCTATTAAAAATTTAACAACAGATTGTTACATTTTATATAAAAAAAGCCCAAGAGTTCCAGGAAAATTTTAAAGAAAGTGGCAGAAACACAAATTTTGTTGAAATTAAAAATGCCACTTATGGTAAGTGGATAAGTTCAGGGAGAAAAAAAGACAGGTGACAATTATTCATAAATGCAAAACTTACCTTTGTAATCCAGTATACAATCATAAAAAGAATGAGTTCTTTGCTGGTAGCTAATGAAATCATTAAACTAGAGGAAGGCACTTGTGTTATCTGATGTTGTATTTTAAACTGGAATGGCTCATTTACCTGTGAATTCTCTGTATCTTAAAGTCCTTAAATCATGATTTAAGGAGGTAAATAACTCAGTCATAGGTTGGTGGCCTATTGCTGGAGTAGATGGGTGAGGTCTTGAGGCCTGCATTTTGCAGGAGGTCAGACTAGATGATCATACTGGTCCTTTCTGACCTTAAAGTCTATGAGTCTATTTTGTTTTACCACCCTCAACCTTTATTTGCTTTCTTGTTATCTTTTCTATTCAGTTTGGTATTCTTTTTTCCCCTCCTTGTCCTTGATTGGATAAATCATAGTCCTGATGTTTGAAAACTCACACTAATCTACCTAGCAACAAGGAAATATAAGGTAAGAAAAACTTAAAATCTGCCTAGTAACTCAAAAGGAAGGAGAGGTCATCTGACTCCAGAAAAGAGACTATATAAGGACACAGCACATAGTGCTTTGGGCTGCCTGCCCTAAAGGCAGACTGTACCCATTTTTTCCACGAAGAAAATTATAAGACAGAAAGACCTGCCTATTGACATCTACTTACCTGTCCTCATATTTCCCAATCCTGTTCTGCTGCACCACTAACCATCTCCTCTATAGTTCCTGGTTTCTGATCCTTGTCCATTTTGTTTTAAAATCATCCCTTAATAAAATGATAATGCTGCAGATATCTGTAACAATAAGGTAGATGTTAATTAGATTCTCCTGCCCTTTATTATATGTAAGTTTACCGTAGGTCCAGGCTTAAACCAATTTGGGGTATATGTTAATCTTTTGAGTTGTTCTTAATAAACTTTCCCCAGTTCAGCAAATATTTAAGTGTTATTAGTAATAATTAAGGGATCTTTTAGAGTTAATAGATGCTGTGTTTAGTGGATGAGCCTGGGGGGTCCTTAATAGAAAATTTTCCTTCTCTTCCCTGATGAGCAATTGATCTGGCCATTGGCTCATATAGTTGGGATGGCAGTGCGTGGTAACAGATTTGGTGACCATGGCAAGACCCCCCATGGTTGTTCCCCAAAGAGTTCTTTTCCCTCCTCTATTTTATTTTCTATTATAATTTACTTAGAGTTTAACTGGTGTTTGCAAACGCTGTGGGTGGATGCACTGAGAGCTCGATTAATTGATTTCTGAATGGGACTCAGAACCGTGTAGCAGAGGCATCAGGACAAACTACTGGTGGATGCTGCTGAGCTCCTTGGCTATGTCTACACTTATAAAGTTAAGTTGACCTCGTTAAGTTGACTTAACAGTAGACATAGCCGTCCACACTGACTTTAAGTTGACTTAATAAGGTCGACTTAGCTTCATTCCCCATCCATACCAGCTTTAAGTTGACTTAAGTCAACTTAAGGCTTAAATCAACCTTCAGAGGTGATGTTATTAAGTCAACTTAAGCTGCTATTAAGTCAACTAAAGAAAGCGCTTAAGTCAACTTAATAAAAGCCCAGGGTGGACACAGCTTTGTGTAGGTCGGCTTAAGCTCCTTAAGTCAACCCAAGTTGCCAGTGTAGATGCACCCCTTGTTAGCACTGTGTTGCAGAGGTGCCAGCACAAACTGCTGATGGGTTCTACTGAGCTTGATAGCTATACAACAGCAGAGGCACTGGGAAAAAAAAGAGTCTGGCAGGCACTGCTGGAAAATCTGTGAAGATTTGTGTTTTTGAGTGTCTGTCAAACAACAGTCAGCCAGAAAGGGCACCAGAAACTTTAGAACTGGAGGTTGGAGCAAAGAAGTTAATAAAATGGATTAATGTATTATGTGAATTCTTATCTGAAATATAAAAACCCTTGGACAGATAATATACTTAAGGAGTGTGAGGAGAAGCGGAAGAGAAAGGTGAAAAAGGTGTGAAAGGTGGAAAAGCCTGGTATCAACCAAGCCTCTTCCAAATAGGAGACTAAAGAAAAGGGAAATGGTATATGGTTTGTTAATGTTCTCTATTGAATTAGATGGGTATATAAAAGAAAAGGTACTACCTATCTCTCAATTAGAAAAAACAGGTGATGCAACAGAAATCTGAGAATGAGAAGCTGTCTTGACAAAATAATGCTTTCTCAGCCTACCTACTAAATCAATCATTACAAATTAATGAACTGGCACAGAAGCTGCAGGAGTTAAATTGTGAAATCAATAGAAAGACTAAAGAATCCTTTGTTTCAACAAAAAGATTTGAGAATCTCAGGCAACCACTAGGAAGATCGTAAAAGAAATGAGAAGAAACCAGAAGGATAACATAGATCATTCTGAATGTACTGCTAAGATCAATTAATTAAGGGAAAAGTTGAAAAAGACCAAAGGAGTCGTCTCAGAAATTAAAGTTGATCTTTTGACAGGATAGAGATCTGAGGAGTCAGATCAAAATTCTGAAGAAGAATTTGGCTGCATGATAGATGGGAGGAAGGACTGGCGAATCTCCCTCCCGCTCCATGAGCCCCAGAAGAAGCTTTCCAGGGAATGGAGGAGGAAGGGAAACACACTCATTGCTCCATTACTACTACAGTGGTCAATTATGAACCTAACAGAGCAATAGAAATTTGATATGCAACAAAGCCCTAAGGTCTAGACCAGGCCAAAGCCATTAGTAGGATTCTAGAACCACTAAACAGAGAAAAAGCATTGGACTGGATATCAAAGTTAAATAGAAATGGTAGCTATTAGTAAGGAGGACGCTGTGGCTTTGTTAAGGGAGTGTATAACAAATGTGGAATATAATGCCTTACTGGGAGAAGTTCAATTAGCAAACACCCATGATATAGGAGAAATTTATTATGCTGTTTTTAAATGCTACTATCCTCATGAGAATCTTACTGGAAGTATAACAGAGATAAACAGAGACCAGGCAAAAGACCAGAAAGGATTTAACGCAGAAAAAGGCTTTTGTATTGGCAATCCGTTTTGTCCTGTTGATAAACAGACTGGCCACATGTGCACAGTGGAATTTAAGGAAATGTTAATTCAGGGACTTACCCCTACCTTGAAGATAACATTAAGACCAATAGCCATTTTAAAAAAATTGAAAGTTAAGAGAAGCCATCAGACTTCAACAAGAAACCTTTCCTTAGTTAATGGAAAAAAGCAGTTGCACTAACTTTTGAAAACAATGTATGAGTTTTTAAAAGTGCCACAGGACTCCTTGTTTGTTTTGAAAACAATGAATCTAATGAACAGAAAGGAAGAAAATTAAATCATAATGGAAAAAGAATCTTCTCCTCTGTCACTTCCAACTGATGCAGCCCCAGCTTATAGCAAAAATTCTTGGTATTAGCCCCTAAATGCATGACCTTGCACTTTCCACTATTAAATTTCATCCTCTCTCTGGCTATGTCTACACTTAGAAAGATAGGTTGACCTTAGTAAGTTGACTTTATTAAGTCGACTTTAAGTTGACCTTATTAAGTCAACTTAGAGAGTCTACACAAGACTTTTAAATCGACTTAAAGTTGACCGTATTAAGTTGACCTAGAGAGACTACCCTAGACTCTCTAAGTCGACTGGTTAGGTGGCTCCCAAGCCTAGGGGGGATCGTCCTGGGGAGAGCCAGCCCCGTGTGGGGCTGGCTTTCCCCAAGACAGGGAAGCCACTCATGGCTTGTCCTGGGCAGAGCCAGCTGTGCAGGGCTGGCTCTCCCCGCAGGAACACACAAGCCACTGGCAGCTGGCGGCTTGTCCCACGGAAAGCCAGCCCGCCCACTGGCTCTCTTTGCAGGCACAGGCAAGCCGCGAGTGGCTCGTCCCAGGGAGAGCAAGTCCCACGTGGGGCTGGTTCTCCCTGAGACTGGGAAGCCGCCAGCCCCCAGCGATCCTGGGGAGAAGGGAGCGCAGGGCTCCCTTTTCCGGGACCTCTCAAGTCCTGGGGAGAAGGGACCTGCAGCCTGAACTCCCTTCTCTGGGACCACTTGGGCCCTGCACTCTTCTCGAGGAGCATGCTCCAGCCGATAGAGGGTCCCCGGGGTTTCCCCTGTCAGCGGGAGTGCAGGGCTGGCAATTACTGGCACTACAGCCGACAGGGGATGCCCGGGGTTTCCCCTGGCAACTGGAGTGCCCTGCCGGCAATTGCCAGTGCTCCAGCTGACTGGTGCTCCAGCTGACATGGGAAACCACAGGGATCCCCTGTCAGCTGGAGCGCGCTCCCTTCCTGCCCAGACCCATGAGTCTGGGGAGAAGAGAGCGGGGCTCCCTTCTGGCCGGGACCGCTTGGTCCCGGAGAAGGGAGTTCAGGCTGCGGCTCCCTTCTCCCTGGGACCCGAGCAGTCCCAGCCAGAAGGGAACTCCGCACTCCCTTCTCCCTGGGACCCAAGTGGTCCTGGCCAGCAGGGAACCCCTGTGCTCCTTTCTCCCTGGGACCACTCCGGGCTGGCGGCTTCACGGTCTTGGGATGAAAGAGCCCTGCATGGGGGAACAACTTAAGAAGTCGACTTAAGCACTAATTTGAATTAAAACTAGATGTTATTCATTCAAACTAACTTTTCCTTAATTCGACTTAAGGAGCAGCTTAAGTCGAATTAAGGAAAGCCCAGTGTAGACGTGGAGTAAATTAAGTTGACTTAAGCCTCCTCAAGTCGACTTAATTTCTAAGTGTAGACGCATGCTCTGTTACTCCAGTTTATAAGATCAACCAGATCTTCATAGAATCATAGAATAATAGGGTTGGAAGGGACCTCACGAGGTCA
>ML686006.1:5769193-5779419 GCA_007922175.1 Pelusios castaneus | reverse complement strand
TGACCTCGTGAGGTCCCTTCCAACCCTATTATTCTATGATTCTATGATTCGTTTTCCACTTCACATCTAGGAACATCTATACAGTTCATGCTAGTTCATAGTTTCTGTTAATTTCTTTCTTGAGAAATAGCAAAGCTTCTATGGCCAAAAGCACCCCTTTATTCACACCCTACATGTTCTTGTAATAATCTTATACAAAATATGCCTTGTGAGGCATCATTTGAAGACTAGTTCCAGAAGGGTAGGCATGTTTGTCTGCGTACAGCAAAAACAACAAGAGTCCCGTGGCACCTTAAAGACTAACACTTTTCTTCGGCTTCACTTTGATGAAGTGAGTTGGAGCCCATGAAGGCTTATACTCAAAGACATTTGAAAACTAATAGCTCACTGGCCAATAATATCATGATGAAATGTATGTAGCAAAATTATATGTAAAGTTATGAATTCTCCCTACATGAGAGAATTTAGCACACATCCTAAATCAGACAACCCTGGCTTGGCCACAATTATTAAATAGGTCTATCCTAAACATAGGAATGCATGTTTACTTAATTTACATATAAAGAACAAACTATCCTCAAGACAGCAGGGAGACAAATGGCAGCAAACAGAAAAAATTGCATTTTAGCAAACACAAGTGGGGGGAAGAAGGAGCATAGCGCCTCCTTCACCACCAGATTCCATGTCATCTTTCTCACTGTTCAGATAAATTTTACTTTGAGGGCTGACCTTCTGAAGAATTCACTTCAAAGGTTCACTGTACTATTTAAAAAAGGCTAAAACCCCCTATATTATGTCAGGGGTGTAGTTATGGGAGTGCTGTGGCTTTGAACGCAGGCTTTGAACACTTTTAACACAGGCTCACCCAAGCTACATTTAACTACCTGTGCCGTTTTCTCTGCCAGTAGTTTGCCACTCGGCTTCCCAAATTTCCTGCTTCCAGTCACATGGCTAGAAGCAGGAAGTTCAGGTTTTTCAGCCAGCCCACTCATCAGCCAGAGGCCTTGCCAGATCAGGTCTGGCTATACCCCTGCGTTATGTCCTTTTCCCTAAAACGACAAAGGCACGAGCTCTGACCAAGGAGTTAGTCACCATCTTGCTAGAATTCTGTGGATGAGGAAAGGTCACCTTAAACAAAGGATTGAACCAAAACTTGCTAGATTAAGCTTTAGACTTTTAGATACATGATTTCACTTTTATTAGCTAGTAAATATTCTAACTTTATCTTCTATTCTTGAATTCACTTAAAATCCAGTTTTTTTTTAAACTTGTTTTATTTTTAATCTAAACCAGTCTAGTCCAGTGTTTAAACTGAACTCTTGCATAACTCCACTTAAAATAACAAACTGTTGAATACTGTCTCCTCATAGGGATAACAAACCTTAATATCTGAATTGTCCAGCAGAGATCTGGACATATGCTTTTGGGGGAAAGTCTGGGATTGGGAGTGTTCTGTGATCATCCTGCAAGTAATAATCAATCGTGGTGGAAGTCAAAGTGGGGCTGCAGACAGGCTGCTGAGATCAGAGGTGTTGATCCAGGGCCATCTATAACACAAATATTCAGGGTGACCTGCATATTGGTAGGCTAGTCGTGAACACCCTAGGTTGGGAGCTACAACAGCAAAGCATGTTAAGGCACTCAAAGTTATGGGGCAGGTGGTGACACAACCCCTTGCTATATGTGATTTTTAAGTTTTGTTATACGGGGCCTTCTGTGTGTTGTTAACACAGATTTGTAAATAGGAACATGGGATACATTTACACTGGAGCCTTAGGTCAACTTAAGGAAGGTTAAGTTGACTTACAGACTCCTGCATCCACATTGGGCTTTTAATAAGTCAACTTAAGTGCTTCCTTAAATCGACTTAATAACACCACCTCTTACGGTTGACTTAATCTAGTGTAGACGGGGAAAGACATTAAGTCAACCTAATTGGCTCCAGGCCCCCTCCCAGCTACCCACAATGCACCACTCCTCTGTCGACCTAGCACCTGCCAATGTGGACGCAGGCAGTCGACAGGAGTTTTTAATGTGGACTCTCTAAGTCAACTTAACAAGGTTGATTTAAAGTCGACCATGTTAGGTTGAATTAACAGGGCCTCCAGTGTAGACATACCCATGGACTCCATCTTGGATAACATGGAGTCTGCCTCATGGCTGGCAGTGAGTCAAAGGCTGACATCTTGCTAACTATCTGATATTTGTCCAGTGACTCAGTAGTGGGAAGCTCTGAGGAGAAATGGTCATTTACCATAGGTAGAGGTTAGACAGGAAGATTTCCAGCCTTGTGATTGGAGGAGATCAGACTCAGGGAGTCTGTATAAGCCAGCAAGCCCAATAGCTCATATCCGCCCGTCATAGTGGTAGTGTGGAGGGGATAACTGTTTATTTGCGTATCATCAGATGAGGAAGAGAAGTAGGCAAGAAGAAGATCTTACCACCAAACCAAAAGAGGACCAGAAGAGGAAGAAATTTATTTGACAGAGACTAGTTCCAGTCGATGATGCTGTAGAGATCATGACCAGCACTCTCTTCTGAGAGAGAAGGAAAATAGAAAATGTTCTCAAAGACTGGGGAACCAAGGGTTAAGGTCAGAGGTAGAGGGATAGGAGTTCAACTCCCATTATCTCAACACCAGTGTTTTGCTTATAGGGGTTTATTGGGATTTGTGGATCCAATGTTACTTTGTTTATTCATTTTCCTTATCCCATCTGTTTGTAACCCTAAATAAATCTGTTTACTTTTTTGTCACCTTATCAAGTGTCTCTGCTTAGTCAAACCACCCTGGTGATAGATCGAGGCAATCAAGGCGAACAACTTCACATAGATTTTTGTTCAGGGGGTGAAGTTGACTGCATACCTCAACTTATTCAATTGTTAATAAGATCCCTTTCAGAACACCCTCGCTGGTTGGGACTGCAACCCAGAATGCAACAGGTATACAAAGAACAACAGAACAAAATGGATGATTTCTACTACCCTATAAAATATTTAATTAAACGGATTTGCATTAAGAAACACAAATAACATGTTAAAATAGTAATAGATTAGGAATTTTTAAAAAATATATTTATTCACAGGTCAAATAGAGCAACAAAAAATCCTCCCTATACCTGCTTGCCAACACTCATTAATTCTCATCCAATTCAATGGTCACTCCAAGCGAGAGGACAGTTCAGCCTCCATGCCCATTCAGTCACTTGGCCTTCTCATGAAGCTGCCAACAAAGGTGCCAGTTCATGTCAATAGTGCTAGTGACTCTGTGATACAGAGAACTCTACGTGAAGAGTTGAAGAGAAACCATCAACTAATTTCACATGCTGTAATTAGATAGTTTTCAGTTATGTACCTACTGCTGACTTTTAGATGCCGTTAGCATTCACCAAAACCCTGCTCAGCTGCCACATAACCTGGGAGGAGCCTAAAATTCTTAGGCACTTACATTTCTGACATTAAGAACTGTAGGTCCCTATGTTTTGGTAGCTGAGCATACACACAGCTGTCTCAGTTCCAACCCAACCCAGTATTTTGGTACCTATTTCATGTCTAAGCCCCAGCAGGATTCACAAACAGGTTGGCACACCTGCACACCATGCCTGAAGGGCCCAATCTAGTAGACAGGCTTTGAGCATCCCAATGCCACATTAAAATTCTTAGCCTCATGGGCTGTGTTTATACTTGAAAAGTTAAGTTGACTTTATAAGGTTGACCTTAAGTCGACTTAAAGTGGACTTTATTAAGTTGACTTAACAGAAATGGACTTAACTTTTCAAGTGTAGATGTGGTCCCTTTTCAACCTTATTAAGTCGACTTAAGGTTATAAGTCGACTTAAAAGGTCCACCTGGGCACTACTCCGCATCTCCACTGGCTTAAGTCAATTTAATAAAGTGGGGTGGGGATTGAGAGTGAAAATGACTCAATAATCCAATGGTTAGGGCAATTACCTAAGAGATAGGAAACCCCTGGTCAAATCCCTTCTCTACATCATACAGGAGGTGGAATTGAACCACGGTCCCAATTGCAAAGCCAGATTCTTCCCTAACACTTATACAGCCCATCCACGCAACTACAGTGGTCCTACACTTCACATGCAAATTACAGAGGAGAAGCAGCTGCTATTCAGAAGCTAGAACAGGAACCATGAAGCTGCCACATTGCAATCCCACACTTTACCAAAAGATTATAAGAAATCCATCTCACGTAACCATTTACTTACCTGAACATAGCTTCATTACTTGTGCTTTTCAGTTCCCTTTAGGCCTGTAGTCCTAAAGAATATGAGTAGCATCAGTGTAGAGCTCCACCCTCAACTCAGGAGCAAGATCTGGGTCTCATACAGTAGAAAACTGAAGCAAAGAAAAGAGCTAGTATTTACTTGTGAATTTCATCCTAGCAATATAGTTGGGACACTGAAGCTGATCATCTTGTCCCCTATTACTATGTTTCAAACTGAAATCTGGAAATTTACTGATGTCTACTATATTACACATTGTTCAAGTGAAGGTGAAGTTGTTGGGGATAAATACTGTTGGGGATAATTTTGGTTATAAGTTAAATGTCAGATTGTTGGCTACCAGGGAAGATAGGGAAAGCCCTGCAGATCCACGGACATCCACTTCTTATCCGTGGATATCCGCATCCGCGGGTGCAAATGCGGATATCTCCAGACCCTATTTTTATCTGGTCACGGCTGTACGTGCAGAGAGCACCATTGCTCCGCCCAGAACATCTGATTGGTTACAGCTGCAGCCCTGACTGAATCCAGGGGCCAGTCCAGGCGGAGTAACAGTTGCTCCCCCTCCCACGTCCCCCACTGCCGGCCAGTCCCCCCAGCACCAAACAGCTGAGTGATCTCAGCAGCCCCCATTTCACATGGCCAGCCCTGGCAGAATAAGAGTTGCTCAGATCTGGGCTCGCCAGGGCTTTGAACAGCATCGGGCTTTTACTGGTTCATCTGGGTCCTGGGTCCTGACCCCAACTGACCTTCAGTCTCTGACTCCAGACTGTGAGAGCCAGAGCCCAGCCCGCCAGAGCTGGTGTTCAGTTTCAGTGGCCAGTCCCGCCTCCACTGATCAGCTGAGAAACTGCAGCAGCTCAGACTTCTCAGCCCAGCCCAGGCAGAATAATAAATGCTCAGATCGGAGCCAGCGAAGGCTCTGAAAAACACTGGGAGTTGTTGGCAACTCTCTCCCCTCTCAGCTGTTTCTCGGGCTCCCTGAACCTAGCTCGCCAGAGCCCATGCACATCAGCTGATGATGGGCTGCTGCTTCCCCCCTTCTCTGCCTGCCAGCCTCCCAATCTGATCACTCAGCTGAATGAATTACCTTGCCCATGCTGAACAGTTGAGTGACCTGATCTTTACTCTAGTAGGTGGAATAACCAGATGATCAGGGCCAGCAGGGCCCTGAACAAACAGTATTGGGAACTGCTGGCTACTGCTGCCCTCCCTACCCCCTTTCTCGGGCTCTGTGTGAGGCAACGGCTGCTCTCTAACAATCCAGGAACTGATAGGCAGCTGCCCCAGAAGAAAACACATGGGCTGCATCTACACTGGTAAATTAAGTCGACTTAAGCTTGGCTTAAGTCGACTTAATGTGCCCTGCATCTACACTACACTTTGCTTAAGTCGACTTAAGCAGCTTGCTTAAGTCGACTTAAGGAAAATAAAGTTGACTTAATGAAAATTAAGTCGACTTTATTAAACCGCCTTTCTAATCGTCCTAAGGCTTAATTCGACATTCTAAAGTCGAATTAAGCCAGTGTAGCCCTGGGGTAGCCCTAAGTCGACTTAGGGCTACCCCAGGACTACACCAATGGCCTCCCTGCCGGGGGGGGCACAGGGGGAGCCTGGCATGCCCCCCAAAGGGCAGGGCATGTGGGCACAGTGTGACACTGTCTGGATTTAGGGAAGCATTTATGATATTCTTTTCTATGGATATCTCATAAATGCTATAATCCATAGGAACTATGTCATGTTTGGTATCAATAAAAAGGTAGTAATTTGCTGGGAATGATTATATAGTTTATGTCTGGGAATTCTATTTTGATTAGAAGTTAAGAATTTGATGTTATATCCATACTTTAACTTGTGTCCTTCTGGAGAAATGTCTTAGACGGGAGGGTGTGAACAACCATTGTCTCCTTAATGTTTAGGAATTTTCCAGGTAGAATGGTCCCAGGGAGTAAACTGATGAGACATTAAGGATACAATGGTTGTATTCTTTATGTCCTCAATGGCTCAACAGTTTACTCCCTGGGAGTAAACTGGGAAGATGGAAACTTCCCTATCAGCTGGAGAGTTGGATTCAGCTATAATGATCACTTAAAATAACAAAAGACTCTGTATGGAGTCTAACTAAGAGCTACAAGCACTATTTGACCAGCCCAATCCTTGTTAAAAGATAGAGCTGTTTACTAATCTGATTACTGGATTGCCGGCAATTACTACCCCGTGCTCCAGCTGACAGGGGAAATCCCGGGGATCCCCTGTCAGCTGGAGTGCCGGCAATTGCCGCCCTGCGCTCCAGCTGACAGGAAATCCCGGGGATCCCGTCAGCTGGAGCCCGCTCCCTTCTTGCCCGGACCCCGTGGGTCTGGGGAGAAGAGAATGGGGCTCCCTTCTGGCCAGGACCGCTCGGTCCAGGAGAAGAGAGTCAGGACCGTCCCTAGGGGGAGCGGGGCCCAGGGCCAATTGGCCTAGGCGGGGCCCCCACCCTCACATGCTTGTGAGGACTGCCCCCAAGGGACCCCGGGCCCCCGGGAGCCAGCCCCGGAAGCTGCAGAACCGCCGTTGAGGCCAAGGATGGCCCTGAAGGGAGTTCAGTCTGTGGCTCCCTTCTCCCCAGGACCAGAGCAGTCCTGGCCAGAAGGGATCCCCATGCTCCCTTCTCCCCAAGACCCGAGAGGTCCGGCCAGAAGTGAGTCCTGTGTTCCCTTCTCCCCAGGACCGCTCAGGGCTGGCGGCTTGCTGTCTCAGGGAAAACCAGTGCCGCATGGGGCTGGCTGTCCCCGGGACAGCCGCTGGTGGCTTTTTGGTCTCGGGGAGAACCAGCGGTGTGCAGGCTGGCTCTCCCTGGGACAAGCTGTGAGTGGCTTCCCAGGGAGAAGGGAGCCCCCGGGGCTCTCCAGCCAGGGTTCCAGCGGGGGATTTCCAGCTGGGGGGCCCTTCACCCCGGGACTGCGACTCCTCTTGCAGGGAAGCCGCAGGGTTGGGGAGAAGGGAGCCGAGGCTCCCCAGGGGACAAGGGAGCCATGGTGGCTCCCTTGTACCAGAGAGCCATGCGGGGCTCCCTTATCCCCCTGCCCAAGGTCAACATTTAGAAGCATGTGACTTCTTAGGGCAACCACACTGGCTTAAGTCAACTTAAGAAGTTGACTTAAGCGCTAGTTCAAAATAAAACTAGGTGTTATTAATTCAAACTAACTTTTCCTTAATTTGACTTAAGGACCAGCTTAAGTCGAATTAAGGAAAGCCCAGTGCAGACTCAGAGTAAATTAAGTCGACTTAAACCTCCTTAAAGAGACTTAATTTCTAAGTATAGATGCACCCTATGTAAGGCCTTGGGAGTGAAACAGAGATTTTATATTGCTGCGCATCCTGAGTCATCTGGTTTAGTAGAACACAGTAACAGAATAATTAAGACTGCACTGAGAAAAGTGGTAAATGAATGTGGAAGTAATTGGGATGTAAAACTTCCCTTAATTTTTATGGCCATAATATCGTCCAATGCATCACAAGGGTTCACTCCACATGAAATCATGACAGGAAGGGTGATGTGAACCCCGGAGGTTTGGTATCTGGAAGATTCCCTGACAGATGATTTTCAGCTGGTTGGCAAAATGAACGAGTTTGTGGAAAATCTATTAAACAATGTCAAGGAAATTCAACTGAGAGCTGCTCGACAGTTGAAATTAATCCAGGAACAAGTGGCTCAGCAATTGGGAGATTCAGTGAAATTTATAGAATGGAATATAGGCCAACGAGTCCTGTTAAGATACTTCTCTGAAAAGGGTCATTCATTATGCCATAAGTGGATAGGGCCATATCGTATCATTAACAAGGCCAGTCCCACAGTATACCAAATGGAGCTGAGAGATAAAAGAGGCAAAGTAATCATTAAATGGTGCCACTCCAGCCAGTTAAAGGAATGGAAAGGAAATTCTGGTATGGCAACAATCCTGTCTTTTCTTAAATCTCTGCAGGAATGACAACAACGGTCATCCATCGCCTAAAATTTTGTAATCTGCACCTTAAGTTTTGTATATTTATTTGGAGTTATGTAAGCATAGTGGGATGGGGAATTGAGTTCATACCCCAGCTGCATTATACATGTTCCCCTAAGGAGGAATTTTCAAGGAATAGATATGCATTAAGAGGAATGGAAGTGATTGCCCATCCTTCCTAAAGGGTGACCGATGTATATCTGTACACTAATGAGTCTCAATGTAATATCAGATGGGAAGGTAGAATTTCATCAATCCATGGTGAAGGCACTAAACTTAGACATCATGAGGGACAAAACTGTGTAATATTCATGGGACAGGCAATTACCCAAATGTTAGGAAATAGTAGATGTGTCTGGTATTTGGTAGATTCCAAGAAATTTGATAATGAAATTTCATATAGAGAGTATGAAGGCATTTTTGGTTCTAAGTGTGGAAGAACTCAAATGGTTTTGGATACCAAAATTAAACTTGGAGCACACCCAGTAACGATAAAGATTGATTTAGAAGGATCTATCAGTAGAATACCAGTGATATGGATAATTCCTAATCAAAGTTTAGAGGAATCGTTCCCTTGCAAAACTGATTGGGTGAACAGAAACTCAAAATTGGGGAGTGAGAACTCATTTTGTGATGATAGAACTGCTGGATTTGTGACCATATGTGAAGGTACATTTTACCCTTGGGGACAGTCTGTAGATAGTTGGTTATGGTCTGTAATTAGTTTATACAGGAGCAGAACATCTACAAGAGTCCAGGTTACTGACAAACCTGACATCAGCAGAGTGGGAGTTATCACTCTGGGGAGGATGTTTCCCAAAAATGTATTTGTAAACCCACGATACAAATTAAGAACTGTAAGGATGCAATTGACTCCATCTGTTGCTGTAATTCAACCACTGTGTAATACCTATGTAAAACCTTATTTGGATGGATGGGACAAGTGGATCCGTTTATTAGCCACAAATCCTAGGAGACGGAAATGGAGAGACTTAATAGCGAAAATATTATGTGGGGTAGACACTGGCCTCAGCATTAAAAACTCAGTCGACAATAAGATCTTGGCATGGAAGATTAAGACGGTTGGTATTGATTTAACATCTATAGATCAGCCAGTGTCTGATGCAATGTTGAACATAGCACATCTAGATTAGATGAGTACCTGGTATGATGCAAATAAAAGGGATGCTAGGGTAGTTCTGGAAGGAATACAGAAGCTACAAGAAGACATTGGTTGGGCTCTGAGTTGCTCTCAGGCCCAAGGATGGCTTAATGACATTAATGGAGCTATTGTTCATTCTGAAATCAGGAAAGAGATATCGGTGGAATTATTCTCTCTGCTAAGAAGTAATATGTCAGAGTTTGAGCAAAGATTCAGTGAATGGAGGGAAGTAATAGAGTTTAGATATGAAACGAACTCTCACCAAGTAATTTCTGTTTGTTTTAACCATGGTTAATGCCAGTATAATTCAAGTTTTCCCTGTTATTCCTTTAGGAGTGTTTGTTAAAAACATATCTTTGACTCCTGTAGAGCTACCTAGTGAAGCTAGGCTGGAGGGAGAGATACCGGTAATACATACTAGTGGGTGTGAAAATTATCAAGCAAAAGAGTATGTATGCTATAGAAATATTGGAAAGGAAAATCATGTCTGTTTAAGTGCTGAAGATGGAAAATGTCATTTTAATTTACAGTCTATCTGCCTTAATCAATCTATTATGATAATTGTCACTCCTGATTGTGTATGGATTACCAGTCTCTGTTCACATTTTATGGTTAATGAAATTTATAAAGTACCTATTACTGAATCCAATCTTTATAGATGTGGGTTAAGGAAAATCCATGGGTGTGATATAAACTATACAAATTCCAAAGGGGTAGCCGTGTTAGTCTATTGTAGAAAGACAAAAGAATCTTGTGGCACTTTTAAAGACTAACAGATTTATTAATCGCATGAGCTTTCGTGGGAGAAAATCCCACTTCGTCAGACGCTTTGAAGAT
>ML686006.1:5672717-5768793 GCA_007922175.1 Pelusios castaneus | reverse complement strand
GTCAGACGCTTTGAAGATCTTCAAAGCGTCTGACGAAGTGGGATTTTCTCCCACGAAAGCTCATGCGATTAATAAATCTATTAGTCTTTAAAAGTGCCACAAGATTCTTTTGTCTTTATAAACTATACAGTTGCTGCAATGGATACTGGAGAGTTAAAAATTAATTTGCCAATTTATAAGCAAATAACTCTCATTCATATGGGCCCTGCATGAACCAAATTCAACTAATGTTGCAGCACCCAGACGTGAATGTCTACATGGAACGGGTGAAAAAGGAAGGATGTCGGGTAATGTTAACTGTTCACCATGGCAAGGAACAAATTACAGCCATAATCCAAAAGGACACCCAGTTTTCGAAGTGGTGGGAGATTATTTTCTACATCCCCATTGCACTATGGCATATTTTGATACATCTTTCCGTTATAATTATGATCACCCAAGTATTGTTGTGTTTAAGAGTTTATAAACAGTTTAGACAAATTAAACCAGTTTAAAGGTTATTGCAAGTTTTCAGCTGTTACTGACCAGGGCTGTGTTTGAGCTGCTAATACAGGGACAGAAGATTTCATAACTTACCATCTATAGACTGAAACTTCAGCCTTCCTCTGCAACACTTCTCACCTAGGACTAGATTGTGGATGTACTTTATATAGGCAGAAGAGGAGTAAGAAATTCTATTTGTGTGGCTTGTATATTGGCTGCCGTAACTGTAGTTCTACCTCCTGAGCAATCTGCAAGAAAGAAAACCAGTTTACCTGGCCTTGTGTGAAGAAAGACTGCTGAAGTCTTTAAAGAGCTGTATCAAGTTATTCTCTCTCAATCTTGCTTTGTAAATTCCGTGGCATGGCAATTCAATAGACCGACTGTGATTCTTCTTCTCCCCCACCCGCCCCCAGTCTCCCTCTGGTCATTGTACCCCATCCTTGATCTTGCTGCAGCTCAGTTTTCTGTTGTTTAAGATGGTCCTGATCTTTATGATGGTTCACACTCAGATCTATGGATATAAATCCTAAATAGAAGTATTACTTACAGAAAAATACAGTGAATAATCAAATACATAGTCTCCGGTTTCCTACAGCTCCAAAACTTTCTGTAAAATGCTCTCAGCACGTCTTGTATTTGGGAAATGTTTAGCCACTGTTTAGATGTAAAGGTAAATTATCTTAACCGTGTTAGAAAGATTTAGAGATTGCTTGAAAATTACATTTACCATGTATGTATTAAGTTTCAATTTAAGCTGTCTAGGAAAATGTAAATTCTAATTTGAGAAAAAAGCTAAAAGCATCTTGAGAAAAGTTATATATCCTTTAATTTGATACTGTTTCAAGAACTCCACAAGTGAACTGTCTGTTGGGGTTATGTTAATGCAAATACTATGGGATACAAATAAGGGCCACCCTGCGCTAATGAGTAAATCAAGCCTGACACTGATGAGCATCTCTAGTTAACACGAGCTTAGTCTTGATGCCTGCCTGCCTCAGCTTGCCTCATTCCAGTGCCAGGGCCCAGCCAACGCATGCTCTCTAGACCCCCTTCACTAGTGCTGGCAATCATGCAACAGTGACCATCTCTACTGCGAAGCGTGCGCGAGCTGCTCGGAACCAAGTAGAGCCGCAATGTCTCTCGTTCATAGTTGCGTCATCGTCTCCGTCAGCAGCTCTCACTCTCCTCCCCTGCCCCTTTGATGCACCACGCACATGCGACACGACTTCCTTTCAGCCATGGGCACCACCTCCTGGGTGCAGGCAGGAAGGGAGATCTCGCGTGAGGTTCGTGAGAGAAGGGAGCAAGGTGGCGAGTGCAGCTATAGGATCAGGATGAAATAAGAGGGCATCGCTCGCTTTGGAATCAGTGGTGCTGAGTGTGTGTGGGCGGGGGGTGGGGGAGGGCGCTGCGCCCTGGGTGGAACAGCCATGCATCTCGTGAGAGGCTGGCGGTTTGGAGTGGCACGTGCAGAGGGGAGAGGTGCGTGAGACTCCTGGTGACCCAACTGCTGCGTGTCCTGGCCAAAGCCGTCCTGACACGAGCAATAGGGCATCGAGAGCCAGGATAGCCCCACCCCCTGCATAAATATGGGTGGGAGGGGCATTTTGGCAATTGGAGAGGGGAGTGGTGGGGCACCTGTTCTAAATTAATCTGATTCCCTTCCCCATCAGTCAGGGCTATGGGTCTGTCAGTGAGCGAGCCGGGAGCCCCCTGACCCCCAATGCTGTAATAGGCTTTACAACAGGCAGTTTGTTGTATCTTTGGGCAGTTAATGCTTAATCAGGCTCCTTAATTAAGCAGGAGTATATTTCTCACATGTAAAACAAACACTTTAAGTAATCAGGCTCCACAGGTGAGTTCACACAAAATAGAAAGGGTTGCGGAGGGGAAGGCGGAGGAGAAGGACCTGGGCATACTGGTTGATCACAGGATGACTATGAGTCGCCAATGAGATGGGGCCATGAAAAAAGCTAATGCGGCCCTGGGGTGCATCAGAAGGGGTATTTCCAGTAGAGATAGGGAGGTGTTAGTACCGTTATACAAGGCACTTGTGAGACCTCATCTGGAATATTGCATGCAGTTCTGGTCCCCCATGTTTAAGAAAGATGAAGTCAAACTGGAACAGGTGCAAAGAAGGGCTACAAGGATGATTTGTGGAATGGAAAACCTGCCCTATGAGAGAAAACGTAAAGAGCTTGGCTTGTTTAGCCTAACCAAAAGAAGGTTGAAGGGAGATATGATTGTTCTCTATAAATACGTCAGAGGGATAAAAACCAGGGAGGGAGAGGAATTATTTGAGTACAGCACCAATGTGGACGCAAAAACAAATGGATACGAACTGTCCATCGGGGAATTTAGGCTTGAAATTAGATGCAGGTTTCTAACCATCAGAGGAGTAAAGTTCTGGAATAGTCTACTGAGGGGAACTGTGGGGGCAAAAAACATAGTTGCCTTCAAAACTGAGCTTGATAAATTGATGGAGGGGATGATATAATGGGATGGCTTAGTTTGGCAAGTGTCCATTTTTTACTATTGGTGATGCCAGTGACCTGAGAAGGGCATTAGATGGAGTGGGCTCTGAGGTATTACAGATAATATTTTCTTGACTGGCTCGTGAGACTTGCCCACATGCTCAGGGTTTAACTGATCGCCATATTTGGGGTCGGGAAGGAATTTTCCCCCAGGGTAGATTGGCTTGGGCACAGGGTTTTGGGGTTTTTTTTGTTTTTTTTTTGCCTTCCTCTGTAGCATTGGGCATGGCTCACTTGCTGGTGGATTCTCTGTATTTTAAAGTCTTTAAATCATGATTTGAAGACTTTAATAACTCAGTCATAGGTTCGAGGCTCATTACAGGAGTGGGTGGGTGAGGTTTTGTGGCCTGCATTGTGCGGGAGGTCAGACTAGATGATCATATTGGTCCCTTCTGACCTTAGAGTCTATGAGTCTCTTATAAGATATAGCCTAGTGGTTAGAGACTATCCATATTGTGTGATGAAAAGGGATTTGAACAGTCTCTACCACCTCTCTGGTGAATGCTTTAAACACTAGGTTAAGGAATATTTTGATGTGGGCCTCCCTCAATCTCTCCTATTGATATTGTTCCACTTTAATATAAACAGGGGAAGAAGAGTTAGCATGACTCTATACCTTAGTGATTAGAACACTCACTTGCAATGTGATAGATCTCTCTTCAAATCACTTCTCATTAGGCAGAAAGGAACTTGGACTGGAGGTCTGCCATAGCCCAGGTGAGTGTCCTAACAACTAGGCTAAAGGTTAAAAAAGCTTCTCTTCCAACCCATTATTTCATGACAATTCGTTTTAGGAGCCAGAATAGGCAATCTCTGAGCATCCCCATCAAATTAGGTCCTGTACATGATTTAGGTGGCCAAATGCCTATCTTCTCTGGTTTCCTAGTTGCTCTTGTCTTAGGGATCTGGGGGGAGTGGGGGTGCACACTGGCTATGTCTACACTTGTAAACTTAAGTCGACTCTGTTAAGTCGACTTAACAAGGTCGACTTTAAAGTCGACCTTGTTAAATCAACTTAACAGTAGACATAGCCGTCCACACTGACTTTAAGTCGACTTAATAAGGACGACTTAGCGCTATTCCCTGTCCACACTGGCTTTAAATCAATTTAAGAAGCCAGCTTAAAGCTTAAGTCGACCTTCAGATGTGGTGCTATTAAGTCGACTTAAACTGTTAAGGAAGTGCTTAAGTCAACTTAATAAAAGCCCAGTGTGGACACGGCTTTGTGTAGGTCAACTTAAGCGTCCTTAAGTCGACCTAAGTTGTCAGTGTAGACACACCCACTGTGCCTAGCACCAAAACATAGGCACGGACAGTGTAAGCACCTACTAGATTAGGCAGCAGCTGAGCGGGAGTTCTTTAAAGCATAATGAAGAATAAAAACAGGGCTTCAGTGTGTTAAGTCCTTTTTGGATCACAACCAGCATCTATATGCTGATTCCCAGTGATTTAGATCCTCATCCTGAAAACCTTATGCATGCGCTCAAAATCTGTGCACAGAAATAGTCCTATTAACTTCAACTGAACTATTTATTATGAGTGACATTTACAGTATATGGACAGCCTTGGAAAACTTAATTAGAGGACAAGTTGGACATACACATTTTCAGAGTTATAAAATATCAATAACATAGGCCCCACTCATAGAAATTGATCCATAAACTCTGCTTGAGCAGATAAGATTGAAGAACTAGGACATATTTTGCAAATGATAAAACAAACTCTAAAGAGATAAAAAACAAAATCAAGAGAGTCCTATGGCAAGGTGTATGAGGTAACACCTTTTACTGGACCAATTCTGTAGGTGAAAGAGAAATTTTTTCTGTGTAAGCTTGTCTCTTCCACAGACAGGCCCAATAAAATCTATTACTTCAGCCATCCTGTCTCTCTAATGTCCTGGAATCAGCACAGCTACATCACTTCAAATACAAACACTAGGCATTTACACAGAACTGAAAGATGCATTCCCTATCTGGAAGATAAACATTACATGTCTAAGGAAATTCCAAAGGGGTAGCCGTGTTAGTCTATTGTAGAAAGACAACAGAGTCTCGTGGCACTTTTAAAGACTAACAGATTTATTAATCGCATTTTCTCCCACGAAAGCTCATGCGATTAATAAATCTGTTAGTCTTTAAAAGTGCCACAAGACTCTGTTGTATATCTAAGGAAGATAATCTAGAAGAGAAAATCGCCTTGATTTCCTCTTCAAATAAAACACTGCGGGATCCATCCTGATAACTCATGACTATCCATAAGCCATGCCTAGCAAGCAGGCAGTGGCGTCGCTGCCACAGGACACAGGGGGCAGCAGTGCCCGAATCCCCGAGCAGCCGGAGCCGGCGGGCCGGGACCATTTTACATTTCTCGGCCTGCTCCATTCCCAGGCACATATCCTAGGGTGGAGCAGCGCGGGAAATGTAGAGAGTTGGGCGGAGGGCACGCGCCTGACCCCGCTATAGCTGGAGGCTCCAGTTCTCGGGCCCACTCCACAGCACAGCAAGTAAGTGTGCTGGAGGGGGGAGGAGCCTCGGGAGTTGGGCGGGGGCGGTCGGCGGCGCAGCTCGGCTGGGAGGACTGAGCCTGAGCTGGGCCCCGACTCAGGGCTTGACAGCGGCCCGGGCTTGAGCCCGGAGGTGCGGCGCAGCTCTGGCGCGCGGCGCGGCTCAGCTGGGCTCGGGCTCTGGCTCGGCGGCGCGGCGTGGTTCGGCCCATGGTCCTGCTGCGGGGCCCTGGGGGCTGGATCGGGCCTGGGGTGGTGGTGGGGATGCCGCAGGGGGCCCGGGGCTTATGTGCCCCGAATATTTGGGTGGGCCAGCAGCGCTCCTGCTATCAAGGGACACCATCGGGTTGAAATGTAATCCATTTCAAATGGGAGGGAAAGGCATCTCAGATTGGGATGGACAGACACTAAGCCTGCTCTGGGAGAGCCCCTGACAGCCCCTTTCGGTGTATTTTGTTTTACAATGACAGGTTTTTTCCTCACTTTTAGGTTTTTGGGTGTGGGGTGGTTTTTTGTTTGTTTGTTGTTTTTGCATTGTTTTTTAAACAGACAAGGAGTTCTGTGGCACTTTTAAAGACTAACAAATGTATTTATCGCATGAACTTTCTCATCTGTTGCTTTTAACTGGGATTTTCTCCCAGGAAAGCTCATGCGGTAAATAAATTTGTTAAGTCTTTAAAAATGCCACCAGATTCCTTGTTTGTTTTGCTGACCTAGACTAACACAGCTACCCCTTTGGGACGAGTGCCAGGAGTTTATAATAGTTTCAAAGACACCAGCTAGGACAGCACTGTGACGAGAGAAATACAGAAGGGTGACAGGAGACTCTTGCAGGTCCCAGCACTGCAAACCCTGCCACCGTGGGGAAGGCCCTGCCATAGAAACATGGGGCTAGGGGGGCTCCCATTCCTGCCACACGCTGAGACGGGGCCAAAGCCTGAGATACACAGAGCAAAATAACTCTTCTGCAGTTGCATGTACATGTTATGGTGCCATTTAATGTCGAAATGCAGCTATTCAGTTCATTTCAACCCATTACAGTTTTAGAGTATGATCCTCTAAAGCAGTGGTTCTCAACTTTTTGTGGGTTGTGACATGCTTGTGACAGGCATGTGGCATGCATGACCCTACAGGATGTACCAGCCCACTCCTCCAACCCTCCCCAAGGCTGAATCCAGCTTCCTACACGACTGTGGCACTTACCACTGTGTGGCCACACGGTAATGTGTCTCAACACAGTGGTTGAGAGCAGCAGTTCCCAACTTATTTGGCTTGAGGGCCCCAGATAACATTTTTAAAACCCTAGTGGACCAGCAGCCCCTTCACGGCTCCCTTCCCACCTACAGCCAGATGGAAGGAGTTCTGCAAAGAGGCTGCCTCCCTCCCCTTTGATCTCCTATCTCCTTGACTGAAGAAGAAAAACCGCACCCATCCTGTAGGCTGTGTGCTCCATCTGGGTCCCATAGACAGTGGGGAATAGGAGATCAATGCTACCCTCCTGGTTTTAGCAGGGTCCCCAGAACCTAGGAACCCAAATAGAGTGCTCTGCTGTTTGCTGAACTTGGGGGAGGGCTGTGCTGATCTTTGCTGCAGCCAAGGGGATGAGAGATCTTTTAGCCCTGTGGCAATGTGCTCTCTCTGGGCCCTTAGGCAGCTGGCTCCCTATGCAGTCAGCAGTGGGCCACCTGGAAAGCCCCCAAGGTTGGGAACCACTGCTCTAAAGGCTCATCATGTCAGTGGGAGTCCTAATGCAGGGGTTCCATTGCTGGGTCAGGCCCTTAATGTACAGCTTCTTTTTTACCACTTACCTTGGTTTTGGCTTTCTGTGTTCTCACCAGGTATTTTAAAGATTTTTATTGGATGATGGGACGTCTCCCTTGCGTAATCTTGTAATGTCCAACAATAAACTCAGCTGGTGGTGTTATATCTGTCCTAATTCATTACAAGTCTGTGGCAATAAAATGATCCTGCTCTGAGAACATCCTTTTATTGTTGCATCATCTGGATTTAGGGCTTACATTGCAGAAGAATGTGGGCCACTAAACGCATGTGTACCACCCAAAAGCAATGGCCTTCCTTGAAAGATGATGGACTGCATGGTAGCTTATTTTTAAAAATTGAACAGTTTTGGACTGGTGTTATGGGTTACTGCAACCTAAGAGCTACACATGTTAAATCCTCGTATAATGTAAGTACCTAGTTGTATGTATTTTTTTTCTGTAGTGTTATACGTATGCATGGTGTTCTTTCAATCACAAGACCAGGTCCATTCTTCTAGAGTTTACTGTCTTAGGGTTTGATGAAATGAGGACTACTCGCATAAAGGATTACAAGTTTGGACACTACTAAAGAAAAATGACCAGACTGCAGGGTGGAGGTAGGGAAGTAACAGAAGATGTGTGACTTACTATATAGATTTCTTGCAGTCCTAGATTTAAGAGAAAAATAAAATAAAGCTAACACCTCTGTGTAGTTGTAGGAAAAAGAAGATGATGACGGGTGAAAGACTAGCTGAAAGAAATTAGTTTTTAGGAGAGATTTGTGGGAGGGCGCGGACTGAGGTGATATTATTTACTGAGGAAGAGTTGTAGTCCTATTTGTGTGGAGATGAAGCACAAAGACCAGGTAAAGTGATAAAGGATTTGGTAAGACCATAGAACTTCAGTATGAATGTGGAAGGTATGCAAAGAGAAAAGCCTAAGCTGTGTAACACGATTGGAGTAATGGACAAAATCATTTAATCATCTTGGTGTTTACACATCATGTTCTATACATTCTATCTGTATGTGGCAGAGCCTACTTTCCTAGTTTTAGACATCTACATAGATCAGTTTAACCTTCAAAAGTATAAATTGTTAAATGCTGTTGTTTATTATAAAGAATAGCATATAATATGTTATATTATGGTAGTGTGTTAGGCCCCGTACAAATATGCAAATAGCATGGAATTTTTATTCACCTTTCTAAGGAAAACATGCCCACACATCACAATTTTTCACAGTATTATTTTAAATACAGAGGAGAAAAAATAAGCAGAAGTTTTCCTGCAGCCATTTATTTTGTTTCTTTTATTCTTTCCTTTAAAAGATTAACTTTTGATTTTCTGAATATGGGTTCCCAGGTACAGAATGAATGGCTGATAATGGACATGGTAACTGCTGTTGATGCTGAGGAAGTTAAAACAGAGTATGGGAAAGGGCCCAAAACAACAAATGATGGAAGACAGTTCATGATGAAAGGTGTTTAATACTTTTCATACATCTTGTTTTTTATCTTCAATTTATTGTACAATATGGATTTAAGTGTTTTGAGGAAAAAGAGAGGCAATATAGAAGAATGTTTTTATTGCTAATAAAAAGGGGTTTTGTATTTTTTTTTCCAGAGTGCACTGAATAATTATGGGTCACTGGAGTATATTCTGCAATTGGAATTGGGATTTTATTTTATTCACCCAATACACTATTGGTCCAATCAAGTTAAAGTTAGTAAAAGCCTTTCTATATACTTTATTGTGATTTATCTGATGAGTCAGAAGAAGCTGGAGCAGTCTACTGAATGACTATGACACAATCTGGTGTTATTTTGTAGTTCTTTACTAGGCAACTCTAGTTTGTAAGGTAACACAAAGTGACTTGTTAATGGAGTCTTTATGTGTGTTTTGGGCTTAATCAAAAGCCCGTTTTCAATCAGAGCTTTTGTATTTGATGCAACTCACCAACTTGGACTTGCAGCTGACTTACTTTTCTGGTTTTGATGAGAAACCAAAGGCAGACCTCATAATTATTTACCCCGTTGTGATTTCCTGGTGTTTATTAAATAAATGACTATTTTACAATCTCTTCAAAAGCTGCCTCAGTGTGAGTATATATTTGTAAATATGTTGCATCTCTTCCTTTCATGCCTATACTTATTTTTCTTAAAATAGAGTCCAAGTTAAATTGTGGCAATAGCTTAAGCTTGTTTATTGAGCTAGCAGTGCATTGTAGCTAAAACCATCCAATGTACTAATGTAATCTTTTAAAGTCTTTTCATTTAATCTGAATGTTTATTGTATCTCCTTTGAAGTGCTTGATTGCTCTCATTCAGTATATTTTTGTTCACATAATGGCCCACTTTCTGGTAGTTTCCTTCTCTCGTTAAAAATATTTTGATGGAAAAAAAGTCAATAGCAAACATTAGGTTTCGGGTTGTTTTTGTTTTTAAACATTTTTACAATTATTTGTGTTACAGTATTTTCCAGAAGCCGGAACAGAGATTGGGCTAGCTGCAGTACATACAAATAGTAACAGACAGACCTGTGCAGCTCTCAAACACTTAGTGTCAAGTCCCAGTCCTGCAGAATGTATTGCATTGCAGGATCAGGGCCTAATTTGCAAACTGACCAGGTTAAAATAGCTGCTCTTCTAATAAAGAAAGCTTTTAAATATTTTAGGGCAGGGGAGAATTAGTTCTAAATTTAAATTGCTTTGATACATAAACATTTTGAGGCAGAGGGAAGAAAGGGCATAACTTAACAAAACAAAGGCTTAGTTATGTGTGTTTTCCATTTTTACTGCTATACTCTAGTGCTACAGACTTCTAAATACTCTTAGGTTATTTGGCTCCCCTTTACCCAGAGCTATAGCATTCTCTGTATCCTTGCACACTTGTTCAGAATGTCAGATTTGCCATTGATTAGGAGCCCTTTCTTGTTAGCTAATTTGGTGCAAAGGAGCTGGAGCACAGATGTAAGTCCATCCCAAGAAGTGTCCTTTCTACAGAAGACCCGTATTTCAGAGCACAGAGTTTGCTGTGTCTGCTCTGTTTTTTGCTTCACTGTAGATGGTGGATGGTTTCCTGTTCTCCCCCTCTTTCCTTTGCCCTCTGAGAAGGCAGCAGCTGTGGCCTGGGAGCAGGAGTGATGGGGCAGATGCCCCAGGCCAATGAGTGGTAGGGGGTCATGATGGGCAGTGCCCCAGAAGCCCTCCCATTGATTTGGCTACCTGGCTCTTGCATGACCACGGTCCCTGTGGCTCTTTGGTGTTGTTGCACCCTGCGCAGGGGCCAAGAGGACACTGGCTGCCCCCATAGCAGGAGTCCTCAACTGCTAACAGGCCCGAGCTGTGGGGGTCGGTGTGGCCTGTGGGGATGTCAAAGCCTACAGTTAGCCTCTGGTAGCTAACAAGTTTGCAGGCCCATTGGGAGCCTGATCTGAACAGAAGGACAGGGCTTGGTGCTTTTGTTAGGTCTGCCCTGGTTACCCCACTCAAGATTAGTAATGAACATTTGTTTCTTTCCACTTTGTATTTGGTGGAGGGACTATTAAATATTCTGCCCTTCGTCCCTGGAACTGGGCACATTTCTAGCTACTTTGTTTTCTCTTTGAGTGTTGCCTCAAGTGTTGTTACTGATTAAGGAGATCTCTTCTGAGGTGTTGACTAGGCCCCTTTTCTGAGGTAAATAGTAAGTAAGTAGTTACTGGCAGACTGCATTTTAGAAAGTTCTGTTCTCCCCCAACTAACCCACCATTTCCAGATCTTCAAGTTATCTTAAGTTGCTCATTGCCAGCGGTTATCAGACTGCAACAAATGCATATAAATCTAGAGAACCTTAGCTGAAGATCGTTAGTGTCTTGGCCCTTTAGCTATTGGTCAATCATCTAGAGAAGCTATCATTCCAAATGTTAATTTGGTTTAGGCTGCCTGTGACAGCAGCAGGCAGCTCTTCTGAGGAAGGCCCAGTTGGTGCCCCATCCCAGCCCCACATCAGGAGTCAAGGTCCCCTGTCAGCCCACCACTAATGCAGGAAGGATTTCTGTGCATGGAATATGAATGAGCCCAAGGCATGAAGAATTAACTTTTGAGTGGGAGGGTGTGTAGCCAAGGCAAACTTGTCTCCTTGCTTTGCAACACCATTTAGGATAGCCTTTAGTATTGCCCTAGCTTGTGCCATGTGGCAAACCAGTCCCTAGAAGCCTCTGAACAGAGGAGGTGGAGCTGTCTCCCTTCTGCCCTTGCAACAGCGCTGAGATGAATCTGCACTTAAGTCATGTTTACCTGTTTCTGCATCCCTTTATGCTTATGTTCTCTTTGAAAACATTAGCATGTAACAAATATCGGATGTTCCCAGATATAGCAGTCCGCATCAATTTGAATGTAGTTTAAACAGATGTGTTTGTTAATTTACAGATTAAAGAGAAAACAAAAATGTTAGGTGAAATATACCCACTTTATCTTGGAAACTAAAATAAGATTCTGAAAGTTGTCAGGGAGGTTATGGAGAAATATAAAAGAAAACAGACTCTCCCAATGAGCTTCATAAAAGATCACAGCTTTTGGTTTGGTAAATCTGTGTCACTTTTTATATCTTCTGTATCCTTGCATTTTAAAAAGCATAGGCATCACTATTTCAGTACACACTAAAGTTAGATTATCTCCAACAGAATACACACATCTTAATTTTGCTCTCTCTCTGCTACCCTTCTGTTACCTTCCTTCTGTAAAATATATTTTTTGTGACATTTATTTTGTCTTTGTATTGTCTCAGCAATTCTGGTTACATGAAATATTCTATTCTCCATTACTTTTCTCACATATCACTTAACTTGCTTGTTATACAGCTAATTGGTTTACAGTACGCCTCAGCTTTCTTGAAATAGACATCTATTATTTTGTAAATTACAATTTCACATTAGTGCTTTTGTCGATAAATAAAGTTCTGTGACTTAAAGGTAACAGTAACTAAGTCAGTTCTCTATTGAAAAAATAGAGATTAATCATATAGATAATTATCACACAGTTTTCTTGATTTCTTCCTGTCACTAAAATCAGTCCAAATGGTAAAATCCTAGCACTGAAATGAATAGGACTTCAGTGGTTACAGGATTTCAACCGTGGTTTCCATGTAGGGAATAAAAACAATCAGAGTAGATAAATTGAATTTTTGGGTAGATCTGGGGGAGATTTCTGATAATATTGCTGTATGCTGTTGGATTAAGTGATCCTTATATATGTTCCCTCACAAAAAAAATGTAGAGACGAGGTAGGATATATTTTTCAGTGAAGTTCAAATTTTTCTTCAGATAATGAGGATCAATCAACTCTGTCTTTCGTGACTGTGTAACCTTGTGCAAACATATGTTTGAGAAGAACATGAGACTGAAGAACCTTAGTGCAGTACCATTGCAATGCTTTAGCACCCTCAGAAAAAAATTTCCTTTAAAATACAATATATTTAAAGATAATTAATTATAGCTTATGTTTTTGCATGATTTACAAGTCCAGTCCAAAGTGCACAGAAGAACTTGCATGAAACAATTGAATTATACAGAGAAAAAAACCCATAAACTAATTCCAGGGTTTTGGTAATGCTAGTAAGATCATTTACGAAGAAATGTATGAAGTTATATTTAATTAAAGTTACAAATCTATTCATGTTAGGCATTCATCTAAAGACCTTTAGTTTTAGGAGCTAATGGTATCTTGATGGTGAGAGAGTAACGTATATAATATAATTTGGTTCTATTCTTGTGCTTTAAAGACACATTTCTTAATCCTTTGCTGATGCTCTGAGATCATAAGCATTAAGCTTTCTGTGGCATACTTAGCTTATTTTTTTATTTCTTATTTTCACTATATATATTATATATAAACATTATATGGATTTTATGATCAGCAGTAGCAAAACCTTGCAGGTTTCTGGAGGTATATGAGCAGTTAGACCTTTTGGGTTCTGTCAACATGAGATAATTTTAGAGACAAAAATCTTCTATATTGTTGCTGGTTCAGTTAAACCAGTGATAACATGGGATGGGAATTTTGTTTTAAAATTTTCTGTATGTAAGCACTGCTTTGAATTTAAGGCATTGCTTTGGACAGTTGATTTCAGATTCATTTGCAACACTTTGGGCAATTGAACTCTAGTTAATACCACATTTAATATATGGATTGCTCTAAATGCCGTGCTAAGCCATTTTTTCCTTAAGGTAGGCAAAGGCCTCAATCTTATACATTTTATACTTGCTTAACTTTATTGCTGAGAGTGTGATCCCATTGAAATAAATGAATAGGCAAAACCTCCGCCCAATTCCCCATGAAATTCTAAATCCTACAAGAAATATAAATTAATAGAGAGCACTCTGTTTTTCATATCTCTACTATTTCCACAAAAATCCAAGGTAATATATTTGGGCAGAATAGAGCAGTTTAAAAATTCAATTTCATCTTAAATTTCCTTTTTTATATTTCATTAGTTTAAGTTAGATCCTTAACTCCTTTAGAAGTGTGTGTAGTGTATTTTTGTTTTAAACTTTTATAATTATAGTTGGTCTCTTGCACTTTCTCACAATTGCAACTATAATGTGTTTTCCTTTCTCGGAATAAGAAATGCCCTTTATATAAATTTATCTCTGTATTATTGGATGTTGATGGTAGCATGTCTAAAGTAAATGAATTCCAATAATTGATATGAAAAAAATGTTTTTCCAAGAGGACTATTTTAGATTTTGTACTGCACATTTAAAGGGAATAAGATGACCAGATGTCATTATCTACAATTCTGAGCAATTTTAATCATCTCAGTCAGCAGTAAAATAGGTTTTAAACTGTACCAATCCATCAAACAGTTCTGGAAAATGACTAAAATCATATTTTTGTTTTTGTTTTGTTTTTTTTAAAGCTATATTTATTGAGTAGCTAGATATGGGAAAACATGTACTCAATATACATTATTAATTTATTTTTTAATTTAACAAAAGAAAACAGCATTTATAAAAACTCTTTATTAATATTTTACTATGGTTAATTTTTTTTACAAATGGAACAATAGAAATTGAGTAATATTTGTCTAAGCAGCATTTTGAATACAATTGCTTTGAAGTTAAAAAATGCTGACTAACTTACAGCTCCTATTGAATTAATTGGGAGGTTGAAGGTACTCAGCTCCTTTGAAAATAAGTTAGCTGTTTTTAGGTATTATGCTATTATGCTTATGCATGTTATACAGCAAAAATAACTAGGTTGTTACAGCATTTAACCGACTGCAACATTATATTTTCACAGCAAAAATGAAACATCTCAACCTGTCATTTGCAGCTTGTGGGTTTCTGGGTATATACCACTTGGGGGCAGCATCTGCTCTTTACAGGCATGGTAAGAAGTTACTGAAGGTTGTAAAGGCTTTTGCAGGAGCTTCGGCAGGATCACTGGTTGCCACAGTCCTATTAACAATGCCAGAAAACATAAAGGTAATTAAAGAGTAACTAATTCATTGAGAACATAATATTACTTAAAAGATTTAAATTTTCAAAGGAAGATTTTTAGGTTGTCACTATTTTTATTTGGTCAACATTTTGGGGTGGGTTTGTTTAGGGGGGGCTGCTATTCTGGTTAATGCTTACAACTCTTTGCTCTCCCAAACAAAGAAAAGTGTGTGTGTGTGTGTGTGTGTGTGTGTGTGTGTGTGTGTGTGTGTGTTTGTAATTCTCATACAGTTTTTAAAAACGCTTAACATCTAGTGAAGTATGTGCTCAGTTTACATCCTAAGATTATATTTTAGCTGTATAATGCCAAGTGGATGAAGGTTTGTTGAGGTATATAAAGTCATACATACACAAGTGCACACACTGTTTATATCCCTGTAGTTCAGTAGAATGAGGAGGCAGTAGGTAAGACAGATTTGTGTTAGAGATATGCTTTTAATTTTTTTAAGTTTGCTGTAAAGAGTTAGTCAGTGTCCACCCTAGGCTGACAGTTATAGGCAGATGCTGGCATCTTACTGTTCAGTAAACATGCACTGTGGTTCTGTTAAGGAAGGAGATACAAGGAACAGGCAGATAATATGAATCAGGTAAGACAACTACACATGCAGTTACAGGCTTTGATTCTCCATTTTGTCCAAGATCTGACTGGGTGGAGCAAAGGTTGGTAGGGGGCATGTTTGCATGAAACCAGTGTATCTTTTTGATTCAGGGCTATGTGGCTCTGCACAATTTGGGGCTGTCCCTGTGAATTTATGCCAGTGGAAAATGATGTATAGCAGAGATTTGCTCTGCCATTACCCTTATCTTTTCCACCTAGGCCTTGCCCTCAGAAACTGCCCCCTTCCTCCATAGGTTGGAAGTGGGAGGGGGACAGGTGATGACGGGAGCAGCACAACTGTCTGGTGGAGAGTTCTCTGCAGCACCTATTCTCCACAGCTACCTTGGCTGGTCTGAGAGTTCTTTGCACACTTTATGAAGCCTTGGCCTTAATAGACCAGAAAACCCAATCTATAATGTAAACATTGATCTACCATCCTCTGACAGTCAGTCCTAATCCAAATGTCTGCACAGTTATTATTCCCACAGACCAAGACACATGAGCCTAAATCAGCTAATCCAGGCCACCCGAGAGTGTTTAACTGCTCCACAGACGTACCTAAAAGGGCTTAGTTTTCAATATATATAACTTCCAACAATGTATTTTCCCTCTCTTTTGAAAAATACTTCCCCTCTTCTTTGTTAAATAACTGAATACAATTTGGTAGAAGATCAAACCATGCTCTACATGGAAATGATTGAACATTTAGTATCAGTGGATTAAACAATGATAAACCATCCATTTTGATATTACCAGGAAAATCTTATTAGAGGTATCGGATGGAGAATTTAGAGGTATCGGATGGAAAATAAATTCAGTGCATCACTGTCTCTTTGCTTTCCTGTTTTGTCACCAAGTTAAGGGCATGAATAAGGGCTATTTGGCTGAATCTCAAGTCATAAAAAAGGGATATGGCACTGGTAGACTATAGAAATCAGATAGATGAGGTAATAAAATTGATACCGTCTTCCTCCTTAAAGAGGGTTGTCTGTCTTTTGTTTATCAATTTCAACTGTGCTTGGTATCGCACAGCCTGACTCCAGTCTAGGTTCTCTTTGTCCATTGAGCACAATATTGGATACTCTTACTTGCCCAGATAGCATTTCTGATTATACAGGGCTTCTGGGCAGTAGGAGTTTTCTCCGCCCAGGCCCCATTTATAGGTCAAAAAAGTAGGAAAAGTTTGTTTTTTCTCTTTTGTTGGAGTAAAGCACATATTACATTGTGTGATTTTCATGAAATCTTTCATTCACAACGATCATTATATGAACTAGAGAACACTATTTGAGGTGTCTTGCCTTTCTTTTCATTTTTTAAAATTAACTTTTCATCATTCTGTTTCTGTTGTACTAAAGAAAAATGATGTGAGCCCTCCAGTGGACAAAATAATCTCTGTTCATTCCTGTGGTTGTTAACCAAAGACAGTTCAGTGTTGTGGATAAAATGCGTTTCATTCAAATATATTTCTATAGAAATGTCTATTCAATTTTTCTGTAATTCTTTGTTCTTACTATTAGAAAAAAAATCTATCTGAGCCAAAACATGAACAAAGAACATTAGAAAGAACATTCCAACATAGAAAACTTAGGGTTTTTCAAATATGACTATGGGTTAGACAAGTCATAATTAAGACCATTTCCTTCTTGTGATTTCAGAGCTCTTGTGTGGAGCTTTGAACCAGAGGAGAGAGTCTAAAAGAGAGGTCGGCTGTAATTAGAGGTTGGTGTGCAATGGATTAAAGAAGTGCTGGTGGCATCAGCATCAGCTCCCTTGTGAGTGTTAGCCCAGAGGTTAGGGCATTCACCTAAGATGTGTGAGGTGCCTAATGGGATTTTCAAAAGTGCCCAGGCCTGTTAGGCACCTATCTTCCACTAGTTTCTGCATCTTTAGGCTCCTCAATACTAAGTCACTTTTGAAAATGGAACTTGGGCTACTAAGGCACACTGATGCTTTGAATATTTTAACTAATATCTCATTACCATAACTCTTAGTAGCTGTAAAAAGGAGATGTTCTTTTTTATGTCAAAAGTGATTACTAATTATGACTAGATCATGTCATACAAGACAATAGTTCTTAATATTGAACACACCTAGTGCCATCCACACTTATTTGCTTGAAATGAACCAGTGATTTGGAATATGCAATGCTCTATAGAGGCTTTATATTTTAGGGCACAGGTTAAAATCCAGTTTATGTCAGTAGTTGCTATTTGATAGTTGTTTGATCTATGAGGCATAAGGTGGTCTCAGACATGTAAAAATGAAGATTTGTTTGCAGTACAAAGCTATCACAGTTGGCATTAATTCACACACATGTTAGCAATCCGTACAGATAGCATGGGTAGGAAAACTAAAATGTCCTCTGTCACTTAGATGATTCAATACATGGGCCAGATTTAAGACACCTGGGAGGTGGGGGAAGTTTTACTGCTACCAACAGTATATATCTCTTTTGTATGTCCTTAGGCATAGGTAGGATAAGCTTTGTCAAATCCTTTGTGGGTCAGAAATAATATGACTTTTATTCCACTGTAAATTGGTTGTATCTAATGCAGATTGGTTCTCAGAATATCTTTTAAATGTCAGTTTTGCCTATCCCATTCAGATATTACCAATACTTGTTAATTCCACCCAGAAACTGCAGTTTTTTAGTTACATGCTTTTGCATCAGTGAGGAAAGAACCTTTAAGTACATTTTTAGTATTTCTTTTTAAACAGCTGTATTAAAGTACACCATCTGTATTTTTATTGTTTAAGTGAATTTAATAGGTCAATTTCCATTGAAAAATCCTTGATATAAAAGCTAATGTCTGCAACGTTACCTGTCAGTGATTTCTCATCCAATGAGTGGCATTAATAGAAAATAAACAGAATACCTCACTTGGAAACATATACTCTCTCTCTATATCTATATATAGATATATACACACATGTCATACACTATATATATATTTACTTCATAAACTATATATATTATACAATACTTCATATACTATATCTACTATACTTCCATTATTTCCTATGTGGTACACACAACAAATGAGGTGCTGTACTGTGGAGAAGTAATTCATTAATCTTATTCACATCTTCTTCGTCTGTAACGGACATGAGCAAACATTGACTTCATCAGTTACCTTGTAACTCCTTTTTGGGAAAGTAAATTCTCATCAGTTAATATGCTATGGATAAACCATTTGTGACACTGTGATTATTTATAATTAATGTTTAGCGTAATTCAGTTGTACATGGTTTTAATAATCATATAACCTTTCATACCGAGTATTTTAATTTTCAGGAATGTGAGACATTTACCTATAAGTTTGCAGAGGAGATTAGAAAACTATACTTTGGTGCAGTGACACCAGGTTATGATTTCATGACAAGACTTAGGTACGTATCTTAATGGGCTTTTCTGAGTTTGATTCTATATAAAACTCAAAATAAATGAAAATAGTGAGAGCTTATACAAGGCTATCGTACTATGGAAGACTCCGCTTTCTTCCTCTTCTAAAATATTTATAAGCTATTCAACAAGTAATAGTGAATAATGTTAATTGTATTCTTTCTTATAGGGGAGGTATAGAGTCTTTTCTTCCTTCTAATGCTCATGAGATAGCAGAGAACCGTCTCTATATATCAGTCACCAGCACTAAAAATGGAAGAAATTATTTGGTTTCAAATTTTGCCTCTAGGGAGGACCTCATTAAGGTAAAAAAGTTGCATATCACTTTTGTAAATGAAAATGCAAGTCTTTGTCCTAGGATCTGGATTTTTTTTTTTTTTAATTAATTGGGCTAGATCCTGTTCCTTTTATTCACTTGAGTAATCCCCTTGATTTAAATGAGACTGCCCACATAAAAAACACAAGCAAACTTATAGTGGCACAGCAGCACCAGTATAGTTAAGGTTGTGTCACAACTTCTGTTTAAAGGTCAATGCTTTTAAGTCTTCTAAAATCAACATGCTTAGTCATATTCCTTTTGAAATTCATTGTGCCTCATGATGGTTCAGATTCAGGTTAGTGACCAAAATTTGAGCTAGGAGTTCCAGAGATACGAAACCTGGAAAAACTAGCCATTTTTCAAAAAGATTATAGATTGTGTATGTTTGTATAGAGCAAAAGCTCAAGCTGTGATGCAGAGCAAAATGGTCTCAATTTGTTGAGTTTTACCCAGAGTTATACATAGCACCCACTATCAAATCAAAATGAGAACAGCATTTAAGGAATTGTAAATGCATGCAACAATACAGAAAAACACCTACAGGATTTCCATTCCATCCATTTTGTGGGCTTTAAAGCTCAACTTTTGTACATAAGAATGACCATACTCAGGGTCAGAACAATGGTCCATCTAATTCAGTATGTTTTATCTGACAGTGGCCAGTCCCAGATATTTCAGAAGGAATGAACAGAATAGGACAGTTAGAGTGATCCATCTCATGTCATCTAGTCCCATCTCCTGGCAATCAGAGGACACCTAGAGAATGGGGTTGTATCCCTGTCCATCTCTGCTAATAGCTATCAGGGGACCTATCTCCTATGAATTTACCCAATATTTTGAACCCAGTTATCGTTTTGGCAATGACTTACACAGGTTACAGATTGACTGTGTATTATTGGAACAAATGCTTCTTTTTGTTTGTTTTAAACCTACTGCTTTTGACCAATGTATCTCTACTCAGAAATCTAAAATATTGTCTTCAATTCCTGCTCTGTGAAACATTTTCAAACATCACTTTCCAGGAGTAGAACAAAATCAGGACCTAAATTAATGAACTTTTAGAATGCAGACTTTTGTAAGCAGTAGAGTAGATTCTCACCAACTTCTCCTCCCTCCCCTCCAAAAAAGAAGCAGGGCAAAAGAATGCCTGCTTCGTGAAGAATAATGGCCTTCCAAGGAGATAATAGGATGGAAAAAGTACTTAAAATAGACACTGTTGTTGTTATTTGAGACAATAATTTGCTATCCAAAGTATATATCTGTGGCACTGCATATGCGTGCCCAATATAATAAAAAACTGTAGTTGCAAAAATATGCAGTATTATGCCTGTTGATCTTTAAAAGTTTTGGATGCTTTAACCGAAAGCAAAGTGGGGAAAAAAAATATCTTCTGCTTGGCATCCATTTGAAAGCCCATGGCGCATGGGGGTGGGAGTGGATCCTATGCAAATCTCTTATTTAATACCCTCAACCCAGGATAAATATCCTCCTGCCCCGGAGGTAACATCCTCCTCGACAGCAATAATGTTGCTAGTCATAACTTGGAAATCCTTCTCTAACAAACCAAAAATTAACCATATGGCAATAATAATAAAAAATAATAAAAACATCAGGATTGATTCTTACTGGGCTGTGGATTGGTGTCCTGCCCCTATTCTGCTTTCTCTTCAGGCTGTCTCTGTCTCCAGGCTGTCTCTGTATTCATCCCCAAACAGGTCCTTAGGAAACAGGCGCAGAATCTTTGCTAACCCATCCTGGTGGGAAAGCTGATTCAGGGCTTGAAATTCTACAGTAAGTTTCTGGAACTCTGAGTGCCCTCTGGTCACAGCTGTTGTTGGATACTTCCTTCTTTCCTTCTTTCATCTTCACAGTGAGATCCTCTGGTGGCAGGGGCATGTCATGTAACAGGGAGGACTTGAACATGGGGGGTTGTGGTAAGCACCCTGTCAAACTCCTCATGGCAGAGGGATCTCTTTGGCGTGTCACCAGACCTGCTGTTTGAGTCTTTGGCTTTGCAGTACAGCATCTTCAGGTGTTTGAGCCATTCCCTCCCCTGTAGTCTGGATGCCCTGCTCTGCTAGACTCAGATTTTTTTCTTACAAAACTGTGTATTCCAAGAGCTCCTGTGAAGCTCATGTTCCTGGGTATGTGAACATAGCAGCTGGTTCTCTAGCCAGCTGGCAGCATGCTAGGGAGCATAGACATTTTCAAAAGGTGAGGCAGCTGGAATGAGTTGTGGGAATTGAGTAGTCCATGTGGAAAAAGAAGGATTGAACACTGAGAAAGGATATATAAACAACTGGTCACTTCCAGCCTAAAGGAAAAACTGGAAAGGGAGGTAAGTGAGGAAGCTGAAAAGTCAGAAGATATAGGGCCAGATGATGGGTATGATCGTGGAGGACTGTGTAGACTGGTCACCTCATTATTATATACAGACCACAGAGTGGACAGGTAGGTGGCAGATCGCAGGTCAACACGTGTTCTTACCTGTGCTCTTAGATGAGCATTCAAGCTCAGTTTCAGCATGCTCCTAGGCAAATGTCTAAGGGCATTGAGTTTGGATGGTAGTGGGGAAGGAGCAAAAACCTGCAGATGGACATTTGGGGGCCCAAGTTATTGGGGGATGTGCGGAGTAGCAGCAATGACAATAGAATTATTTATATACTGGGGAGTGGAGACATTGGGTATGTGGGGGTGCCTTGCTTGTGTTGAGTGGCCTATTTATGATGGGGAGGACGTCAGGTTGGAAGGGGAAGTATATAGGTCAGGATGTGGCTGAGGAGGTATGCTGAAACAGGGCTGGGGGAGCCTGAGGAAGGAGGGGGGGGGAGGGCTGACTGGCTTGGTATGCAAATTGCACATCATACATACAGTTGCCTAAATGGCTCCTAACTCCTAAGAACATACTATTTTCTGTTGGAAAAACTAGGAAATTCAGAAGCAAAAAGCTAATACACATACTTTTGCTTTGCTGATACCACAGTAGCTGAAATGTACAAGTTCTTCATTTCCTTTTTCGGCCCATTTACTGTCACCCACAGAATTGCCTCTAGCATTAAAGGACAAAAAAAATAAGTTATCTACATCATCTTTCCTTTGTCCCCTTGGAGCTGGCATATTTGCATACACTCAGGCACAGTGGCTATGTGTATACTGGGGAATTAAGGTCGACTGAAAGGGAGCCTTACTAAGTCAACTTAGAGAGTCCACACTGGACTCTCTAAGTCGACTAGTTTGGTCTAGGGAGAGCCAGCCCTATGTGGGGCTGGCTTTCCCCGGGGCAGGAAGCCCCTGAGCGGAGCGAGGAGCTCCCTTCTGCCCCGGACCACTCGGCTCCCTTCTGCTCGGGACTTCCCACGTCTGGACAGAAGGGAACCCTCCTAGCCTGGACCACTCGGGTCCCGGGGACAACTTCCCTGGACCTGAGTGGTCCAGGCCAGGAGGAAGAGCCGGAGTCCCGCGCTCCAGCTGCCCGCTGCCGAGCAGCGGCAGCTGGAGCGCCGAGCTCCAGCTCTCCCTCCTCGTTGGGACCGCAGAGTCCCGGCTAGGAGGGAGCGTGGGGAGCGTGGGGCTTCCTTCTCCCCAGGAGCAGCTGGAGCTGAGCAGCTGGAGCATGGGTCCTGGGGAGAAGGAAGTGAGCCCCACAGTCCCTTCTTGCTGGGACCTGAGTGGTCCTGGCAAGAAGGGACCCATGCCCTAAGTTGACTAGGTCGACTCAGGGCTACCCCACGTCTACACTGGCTTAAGTCGACTTAAATAGTCGACTTAAGCGTCAAAGTCGAGTTTATACCAGGTGTTATAAAGTCGACTTTGAATTTCCTTAAGTCGACTTAAGCAGCTGCTTAAGTCAACTTAAGGAAACTGTAGTGTAGACGTGGGGTAAATTAAGTCAACTTAAGTCGACTAAATTTTCAAGTGTAGACGCACCCAGTAAGTTTGTTAGTTGTATGTGTTCTAAATGGTGGAGGCAGTAGTTGTGCCTGCTCAGTAAAGGTGTGTTTTTGTGGAATAAGAACATATTTCTGTTACTTTGAGATATGAGACTGCTGTGATCATGGTATGAGGAGATTTATGTTTAGCACCCTGTGATGTGAACAAAGAGAAGAGCTGTTTGTATAACAGTATGCATCATTTCAGTGCAGAATATTCTATGTTGTATAAGTGGCAGGACACAGAGGTCTTACTACAAAGCATGTTGTCAGTGGTGAGCTGGGGTATGAGAGCAGTCTAAGCGTTTATTATCTGCATGCACTCTGGGTGAAATGATTGTGGTCTATGTCTCATGTAGCTGTACTGAATGCTAAATGCAGTAGTGAAGTGTATTTTTGACTCTCTTTCAGGTGGGCAGCAGCTGTCATTGTGGTATGAGAAGACCTCTTTTCCACCTTCTTGTGTGTGGAAGAGCTGCAGGTGTACTTTCAGGATGCAGCACGTCTCGTTTCTATACAGAATTATCTAGGTTATGCTCGTAGCAGGGCATACATAGGTCTTTTATTACAAAAGACACTGTCAGCAGTGAGGTGGAATGTGAGTGGATTATAATGACTTAGTGATAGTTAAGTGAAAATATAAATTGAAATGGAATCCTGAAAAGGTGAGCAAGTATAAATGAGTTATAAAAGTTAAAAGGCGTGGTAATTGTACATATGTAGATTCTCTCTGGGATATTGGCTAAGTATGTGAGTATACTCCAGGATCTGGAACCTCCTGAATCTAATAGTGCCAAGGGCCAATATGAGGATGTGTTATTTACATATTGATGCAATACTCAAAGAAGGTAGAGGGAAAGTGATGTGGGCAACCTTTTATTTTTCCTTTTTGTCCTTTAATGGTGATAGATGGAATCCTATGGGTGAGACTGAATGAGTTTAAAAGGAGGTGAAGAGCTCCTGTAGAATTGGCAGAGTAAAGATTTGTGTGTTAATAGGTTGCATTGGGGCAGTGCTGAAAGAGAGCAGAGTTAAGGTTGCCTGGGCAGCTTTAACTACCCATGTCCTGGTTTTCAGATGTTTGTGTTTTGCTCTACTCAGCATTATACTATGGGATGAGTATCACCAAGCAGCCTTAATTCTAGAATAACATAGCTTTTGTTTTGTTTTTTTTCTCTGTAAGAAGAGAATGGGACAAGAGAAGGAAAGTTTTGTCTTTAAACAAGCCTGTACACAGCCTTCCCCCCCTCCCCCAAATGTGCATGTGTAAAGTATGTTTAGCTAGGAGGGGCCGCATCTCTGGTGCTTTCCAAAATTTTCTTGTAAATGCCACCATGTAAACTTAGTTATGATTGTGAATGTCTGCTAATCTGAAAACCAATTGGAATGACGGTTCTTGGGAGGTGTGGGATTTTTCCCCAGAACTTCTTAGATACAATCTTCTTTATTTTAGGCAATTAACATTTGGAAAGATTTTATTCAAAATCTGTGGGGGGATGAAACAAGCAACAGCATGTGTGGGCAGGTCCCTTCTTTCCCTTTCTTCTTGAGCACCCATTGAAGTCAATTGGAGCTGCTGGATACTTAACACTTAAAGATCACTCTACTTGTTTAGATCCTGAAGTAATTAATTTAAAGCGTCAGCTTTTAGTGTCAGTTTTGAAAATCTTAACCATTTGTAGGCTGTTAAATCTGGCAATATTCAAAATCGGTAGGCTTCGTTTTGTTGAAGAAGGAAGCAGAGAACTTCAGCTATCTGAAGCTGAACCTGAGCAAGAACGAGGTGGTGCAGGTGACAAAGGGGAAGCATTTTGAAAGGTTTGCTGCCATATATAATCTCCTTTTGGGTGAAGTTTCATATCCACAATTAGTCAATTCAGTTTGTTGTCCAGGAGTACTCTTGGATTCCTCAGTGACCCTGAGGTCTCACATACCAACAGCCAAAAGTAATGCTTTCTGCGAGCTCTGATTGGCTAGGAGACTCGATTATCCTGAACGGCAAATAGCTGGCCTTAGTTACTCATGCCTTCATCACCTCTCAGCTGGAGTCCAACAATGCAGTATACTTGGGTATGAAACCTTCAGCTTTTAGAAAACCCTAACTAGTACAGAACAGTACAGGGCATCTTCTGAGTAGCACAGGTTACAGTGAATATATCAGACTGGTCCCCCAGTCTTGTCAGTGGCTTCCAAAAGAATTTTATGTCAAGTTCAAGATTTCAGTAGTTATCTTCAAAGGACTCCATAGCCTGGGAAATAAAAAAAGATCCCAGTTGACAGCTCCATTCCTCTGGCACAATGTAATTCAATAGTAAGGGTGAAGCTTCTCTGCAGGTGGCAGAACTTGCTTAGATGACAGTCTTGGACTATAGAATGAAGACATACTTCTTGGAATCATAGAACTGAAAGGGACCATTATGACAGCAACAGTTAAAGGATTGGAGAAGGGAGATTTCTGAAATATCAAATAGATAATAAAAGAACAAGCTTTATTGGTGTATTTCCCAATTACAAGACAGAGCTGACACCCAAGCTGCTAGCTGAGCTTAGTCCGGAAATTGGTTTCCGACAGGACACAGGAAACCACAAGTGACGGTTTCTGCCGTGGAGAGCTGGCAGCCTGAACTCACATTAAGCTACACAGAACCTAACATTTAAAATAATTCATCTTCTTGAATCCTCTTAATGGCTCACAAACAAAATATAAACAGACAAAATCTAATACACAATACAATAATAGTAACAGCAATACCTAAGGCTATTTCAGTGGTTATTCCCTGAGTTAAAATAGAGGTAAGGCTAGACTCATTATACATTACAACTTATCTCTAAAGGGAAGTTAACTGATAGAGGGAAACACGAGTTCACATACGTACCAGAACCATCAAGCAGGTGACCAGCAACAGCATGATGAGTTTTGGGACGAAGGGAGGTTAACTCGACACGGGCCGGCACTTTTCGGGAGGGCCTCCTACTGGCAGTTGACACGCGGGGACTCTTGTTGTTTCATGTGGCAAAGGTGGTTTTATTGCCTAGGCCGTTTCCTGCAGGGGTCGTGTTGGTCTGCGATTGGCCCAATTTTGCTGCAGTAGGAAGGGGGGTAAAGTGCTGCCCGGTCCCCTTGTCCT
Source organism: Pelusios castaneus (assembly GCA_007922175.1). Lineage (NCBI taxonomy): Eukaryota > Metazoa > Chordata > Testudines > Pelomedusidae > Pelusios > Pelusios castaneus. The sequence continues at coordinate 5,742,658 of ML686006.1, read as the reverse complement.
TTTTTGGGCACGGGGCAACTTCTACTGGCTCTCCAAGTTCCGGGCTAGAGCTCTCTATGCACCCTTGTGGGGGGGGGGGGCAAGCATGGGCAGCCATGTGGCACGTACACATACATGCCCTACTGGTCCACCTACATAGTGGGCGAGAGGGTTAACCCACCGCTTGGAAACCCAGGTAGGGAATAAATTGGGGTTCCAAATTAAGCAGTGGGTGGTCACCAGCCAGTGGGCAATGGACATATGGCTGAACTGAGGGGGAAATCCCTATTAAACATACATATCAGGGTCTCTACTATGTGGGAGGTGGCGGCCATTTTATGGGGCACACATTGGGGCAACTAACACATTAGAGGTCATCAAGTCCAGTCCACTGCACTCAAGGCAGGACCAAGTACCATCTAGACCATCCCTGACAGTTGTTTGTAAAACCTGCTCTTAAAAATGTCCAAAGATGGAGATATTCCACAACCTCTCTAGGCAACTTATTCTAGTAGTTAATCATCCTAACAGTTAGGAATTTTTTCCCTAATGTCCGTAACCTAAGGTCCCTAAACCTCTCTTGCTGTAATTTAAGCTCATTGCTTCTTGTCCTATCATCAGTGGTTAAAGAGAATAATTTTTCTCCCTCCTCCTTATAGCAACTTTTCAGGTACTTGAAAACAGTTAACATGTCCCCTCTTAGTCTTCTCTTTTTCGGACTAAACAAGCCCAGTTTTTTCAGTCTTCCCTCATAAATCATGTATTCTAGACCTTTTATCACTTTTGGTGCTTCTGTCTGGACTGTCTTCAATTTGTCCACGTATTTCCTAAAATGAGGTGCCCAGAACTGGACAAATACTCCAGCTGAGGCCTAATCAGCACGGAGTAGAGCAGAAGAATTACTTCTCATGTCTCGCTTACAGTTCTCTTGTTAATACATCCCAGAATTCTGTTTCTTTTTTTTTTTTTTTTGGACATATCCCTTTCCACACTACTTCTTCATAGGCAGTCATTTCCCATTTTGTATATGTGCAACTGATTGTTCTTTCCTAAATGGAGTACTTTGCATTTATCTTTCCTGAAATTCATCCTATTTACCTCAGACCATTTCGCCAGTTTGTTCAAATCATTTTGAATTGTGATCCTGTCCTCCAAAGAACTTGCAACCCCTCCCAACTTAGTATCATCCACAAACTTTATAAGTGTATTCTCTATGCCATTATCTAAATCAGTTGTTCCGAACCTTTTTGGCTTGAGGGCCACAAATATAATTTTTACAGCCCTGAAGGGCCACCAGTCTAAAATTTAATTAATTAAATTCAAATTAAGTTTGAAGCATAATTAATTAATTATTTGTAAATTAATTTATTTATTAAATAGACTGTGGGCCCTTCAGGTTTGTAAAAAATTATATTTTTGGCCCTTGAGTCAAAAAGGTTTTTTAAACATTTCAAAAAGTTTTTAAAAAGTGTTTAAGGGCTGGATGCCCATAAAGACTCAGAACCTCCCAGCACCGGGTGGATGTGATCCCCTCCGCTCCTCACCTCCGGCTGTGTGGGGGCAGCGCTGGGTCTCGCTCAGCCTGAACTGGCTCCAGCACAGTGATCCCCTTGGTCCGAGTCCGATCCGGGTCTCTCCCCTACAGGGTATCCTGCCCCCACTGAGGGACGGGGACGGGGCACCCCTGTGGGCCCTCACCTAGACAGCACCCACTTGGCCATGGCCCCGACCTAGCTGGCTGTCCTGGATCTGCTCCTGGCTCCTCCTGGCTGGCTGGCATCTCCCTCCCTCCTTGCTAGGGCCTCTGCCGACCAGCCAGGGGAGGGAGACGGCCGGCCGCAGTCCAGCTCCAAGCCATGAGCCGGGAGCGGGTGGCTGCAGCCCTGCTCCCAACCAGTTGGGCGCGAACAGGCCACTTCAAACGTCCCAGAGGCCATTTTTGGCCTGTGAGCCAGGGATTGAGAACCCCTGACCTAAATCATTGATGAAAATATTGAGCAGAACTGGACCCAGAACTGATCTCTGCAGTACCCTGCTCATTATGCCCTTCCAGCATGACACTGAACCATTGATAACTACTCTCTGGGAGCGGTCATCCAACCAGTCATGCACCCATCTTATAGTAGCTTCATCTATGTTGTATTTCCCTCGTTTGTTAATGAGGAGTTGATGCTAAACTTCATCATTTTCTGCTGGAAGTGCTAGGCAGATTTCTTTGATTTTGCCTTCTGTAATATAAACACATAGTATATTTATTTAAAGAACTACCAAAATAAGACTCTGTGCTGCACTTCTTTCTACCCTTAGAGAGTGGATAAGAAGCTGAACATGACGTATGGTCATGTTACTTAATGCACTGCTGAAGGGAACGTGTATATTGCAGCGATGTGTGTGTTATAAAATCTTGTGTAGAATAGGTATGTCCTTTGTTTTGGAAAGAAGACAGTTTAACAGCAATCGGCAGTTAATGCACGTTCTCTATACTTTTCAGCCTTGGCTACTGTAAGAGAATTTGTTCTCTAGGTGTATGCTGAATTACAGTGTATTACTCTAAGCTAGATAACTACAAACTGTTGCCTTGGGAACTGCCCTGCTTTAGTCATTGTTGACTAGTTATATGCTTGACATGACCATAACACTTGGCCCTGATGATTATAACCACTGTTAGCAGTGACAAGGGTTTTAATGATAAAACATCAATAATTACAAAGAATTGCTTAGTAGAGTGTGAAGGTATTCTTTTTTTGGCTGCTTTTTTATATACCTTACGATACGATGAATTGTATGCTCACGTGGGAATGTAATCTTTGTGTAGCATTTTTAGAAGAGCCAAAATCCAGTAAGGTTAGTCTAACTTAATGTGAGTCCAACTAGTAACTTGTTATTAACATTTTGTAATAGCTCAGCACACGAAGGAAAAAAAGAAGTGCTCATTAACATAGATGATGTATATGTTTGAGTTTTGAGTCTGTCTTTTATAAAATTACAAATTCCTGTCATGCTGCATTATTATTCAGAAAAAAAACCCTGCTATATTAGAAAGAAATACACTATGCCAAAGTATCTGCTAAATATCTCAACTTTTTTGTCAGTTATAGCTTCAATTTTTTAGTATATAACCATGCATAACACACAGTTTATTTACAATCTAAATATATCTAGATTTAAATTTGTCCTAAAGGAACTTGTGATTTTGCAGCAGCAAGAAAGGAAAAGTAAATCTAAAATTAGTTCTAAAGCAAACATTGTTAAATCAATGACAGAATAATCAGTTTGTACTGTCTCTGAGATTGCCATTTGTAACTTAACTAAAATAAGCCTTGAACTCTTAATCACATTTTGACATACAGTACATTGCAGATATGGAGATGAACGTTTTTGTTATTTTGAAGTAGATGGAATTAACATGCTAAATAATGACTACTATATTAACTTATAAAGATTAAAGGATACACAAAAGGAAATATTAGTACTTTCAGATTCATTTTACTGTCACTCTTTTTTATTTTTTTCATTTCTCCTCTTTAGGTTCTTCTAGCCAGCAGTTTTGTGCCACTGTATGCAGGTATTAAAGCAGTGGAATACAAAGGCGAGGTAATATTGTGATGTTGGAGGATTTGTATATTTAATTACAAAAGCACTTTTCATTTGTGGTAGGGTGGATTGGGAGGGTGGAATCGCAAGTCTGTTGTTTTGTTGCATATTGATTGTTGTTTATTTAATACTGTAGATGAAAGCAGCATTAGAGGAGGTCATTGCAATCCATTCTTATACAAACATTTATAGTGAATGCCAGACACACTATACATTTGGAAATGGTAGAGACCTGGAAGCAACATTCTTAAAATGTTAATACAATTTTCAGTTCTTTATCTAGTGTGATGGGCTGCTATTGATTCCAATATTGTTTGTAGCACAAAAAATCTTCAGTGTATTCTTTACCCTCTAAAAATTGTAGTTGGGCTCAGCTGAGAGGTACTGAAACGTTAAAGTTACATTTAGTGTTTTTCCTCCCATCAGATCTTTTTGAAACTAAGTTCAAATAAATCATTTTGCACATCACTGAAATGCATTCATCTTTGGCAATTTGGTATCTGGCTGCCAAGAGAAACTGTGCCAAGAATCTGGCTGGTTGTGAAATGATGTATGTCTTCTGCAGTTCAGCTGCACTGATGTTAAACCTGGCTCCTAAACAATGCCCTAACAAATAACCCAAGTCAGAGGGGTCAGACAATAAGAGGTCCCCCAGAGATTCAGTAATAGCCTCACTCCTTGCCAGATGAAGTCATTTGGATGTTGATCTTGTTTGCACAATTCAGGGTTCATACACTGGATGTCACAGGGGCACTCTTCATTACTTAAATGGGACAAAATTTCTTTATAAATTTAAGGCCACATCTACACTTCACATCACTTCTGGTAGCTTCTAGGGCATGTGCAGTTGTATGCCACAATGAAAAACAGGCTGCATCCATGCTGTCAATGAAAGGCTCTGGAATGGGTGAGGCAGTGGGGGAAAACCGTAGATGGGGAGGCAGTGCTTGGGCAAGTAGAGAGCCATGTAGGTTATATATCTGGGCATATATTCACAGGCTTCAGTGTCTTTACTTGCCAGATCTGTGCCTCACCATGTATACTGCAATTAATATCTCTGGTAGGGACGGCTAGCTGTGTGTGTTCTTTACACACTTCAGTAACAACTTTGCAGTGTGGGTGTAACTTAATTTGTTGGTGTTTGGCAAGTAGTTGAAAGCAGTGTTCCCTCTAAGCTGATGATGGAGCTGAGCAAGTTATGGTAGTTGCTGAGTGGCAATTTGTGAGGCATGGTACCACATGGGCAACGGTTTTTTTGGCGCCAGAAGTATCAGCATGCCTAAGTACCTTAATTCAAAAGCAATGCATAGATGTTGTCTTTTTTTGTTTGAACTTTAATAAAAATGTTAAACTGAAATACAGAAGTTTTATTAATTTAGTAAACAAATGTGAGACAATGACACTTGCTGCTTATCTAGCCTCTATCGTCATCTCACCTCACAGTTTTTGTCACATTTCCAGAATACATATACAGAGTCAAGGTCAGCCTCGAATCCAGCAGTTAGATAATATTTGATGTGCATTAGCATGTCTAGATGAGAAACTTCCAACCTGTTACGAGACTTTGTCTTTATATTGTTCATTAGACTGAAGCTTCACTCAGCATCTGCACTAGATACTTGAAATGTGCCACATACATCAACCAACTGGGCCAGGAATGTGAACTTATCATCTGTCTGTATAAGTGACAATGTCTAAGAACTTTTTTAGTGTAGCAGACATGTACTGACTTTTATTACCCAACTAATTGAAGCTACCATCGACTCATCCTTATTCTTTATTACTCATAATCCCTTTCCTTTCAAACCTCACAATACAATCCTGCAAATGAAATAATGAGTGTCACAACAGATCACAAAGCCACATCATTAGAGCAACCACATTTCCAGGAGATAAAATTTCATGGAACAACAACAACAAAATCAAATTTCATAAGGTGTCAACCCATTTTAGTAAAAAGAATGCTTCCACGCTAGCAGAAAGCATCCCCGAATGTAATATTCCTCAATATCACAAATGTTGTTCAAGACTAGCGACGTCACAGAATGAACTAGGAAATAATACAGTTTCACCAGAGTGGAAGAAAAGAACAATTTCAAATGACCGCTTTGTGTTCTGACTGAATCCCCTTAACCCTTAATAGCTGGTCAACTCTAAGTCTCAGCTGGGCGATGGACTGCACTTCACTTTTAACTGATAAATAACACCTAATGTTTCCAGCCATTATCAGCATTCAGCACCATCACTTATCACCACTTGTAAAAATGCAAATGCATGAAGCTGAGAGTTGCTGAGTTTTTACAAAACTTTGTAGCATTTGCAGTCTTCTAAATTAATCTGCTGCTCAGCCCACATGCCCCTGCTGCCAGGCCCAATACTCTCTCTGGCAGCTGCAGCTAGCCACCACTGCCCACCCACACAGCCCTGGCTCCCTATCTCCTTACCCACCCTCAGCACCGGCTCTCCTCTCACCTGGTCCCGTCTCTTCCCCCTCACCTCATCAGCCCTGGCTTTCCTCTCGTTGCACGGGGGCTGTGATCCGTGGCCGGGTGTGCGACAGCTGCTGCGCAGCCGCACAGCATAGAGGGAACATAGGTTGAAAGGCTAGACCATTTCAATTCAGACGTTACCTAATGTGACTCTGTTGTCCAAGAGGACTTAGATCCCATTCCATTAGAGGAAGGGTAGCCACTGCTGCTTGCCTGTATATGGCTATGTCTACACTTGCACTTTTAAGTCGACTTAGTGTGTCTACACTGAAAATTAAAGTCGACTTAAAGGGGAACTTATAAAGTCGACCTAGAACGTCCATACTGGATGCTCTAGGTCGACTTTGTGGGGCTAGGGGGAACTTGGGCAGGTCCAAGGTGGCGAGGGGGGGACACCCCTTGTGTGCAATGGGGCAAAGGGGGACAGGGAACCTGGCAGGGCAGAGCCCTGTGTGTGATTGCTGTCTAGATTTAGGGAAGCATTTATGATATTATTTTCAAGGGATATCTCATAAATGCTATAATCCATAGGAACTATGTCATGGTTGGTATCAATAGAAAGGTAGTAATTTGCTGGGAATGATTATATAGTTTGTCTAGGAATTAGGAGCCATTAAGGACATAAGGAATACAACCATTGTGTCCTTAATGGCTCATCAGGTAACTCCCTGGGACCATTGTCCTGGCGCATTCCTAAACATTAAGGGCACAATGGTTTTGCACAGACGCCTCTCTCAGGCATTTCAATAAAATAACATAAGTTAAAGTATAGATATAACACCGAATTCCTAACTTCTAATCGAAATAGAATTCCTAGACATAAACTATATAATCAATCCCAGCAAATTACTACCTTTCTATTGATACCAAACATGACATAGTTCCTATGGATTATAGCATTTATGATATATCCATAGAAAATAATATCATAAATGCTTCCCTAAATCCAGACAGTGTCACACCCTGCCCACATGCCCTGCCCTTTGGGGGGCATGCTAGGCTCCCCCTGTGCCCCCCCCAGCAGGGAGGGCATTGGTGTAGTCCTGGGGTAGCCCTAAGACTTAGACTACAGTAAGGCTACACTGGCTTAATTCAACTTTAAAAAGTTGAATCAAGCCTTAGGTCGAGCAGAAAGGTGGTTTAATAAAGTCGACTTAATTTTCATTGTTGACTCTATTTTCCTTAAGTCAACTTAAGCAAGCTGCTTAAGTTGATTTAAGCAAAGTGTAGTGTAGACGCAGGGCAAATTAAGTCGACTTAAACCAAGCTTAAGTCGACTTAATTTACCAGTGTAGATGCAGACTTAATTTACCAGTGTAGATGCAGCCTATCTGCCAAACCTAAGTGTGCAGAACTACTGCTTTGTAGTCAATACAGACTATTATTTAGCTCTGTTTTCTCTATTCAGAAACAGTTCAGGGGACATAGTCTTCTTCCTGTAATCTGTTGTTGATCTCTTAATGTGGAGAGCTGCAGAGAAATTCCCTAAAGAGGAAAAAATGGTTACTTAGCAGTAAATGTAAACATCCAAATGTATTGGGTCTGCATAGCCACACTGATCTTTCTCCTCTTCTTTGGAGATTATTGAATATGACATGGAGGGGGAATTTACAGACAATGAGAGAGTGTGGGGCCTTTGGCCTTCTATTCCAGAATGCTTAAAGAATGAATAAGACATGCAAAAGTTTTACTACTCTGATGGTTCTATGGCTTATGAAGCAAAGCACGTAACTTTTAAAGAATGGTTCTGCAGATGCAATATATTTGGAGAATTGCATTTACTGGTAGATGTAGATTCCATTAAGCCCAGCCTCCATGCTTTACATCCTCAATTTGAGTTTCTAGGTTTGTTTTCATTGCACACTATTTCAAAATTCCCCCATCTTTACATTTTGAGCCACTTGTAATAATTCAGACGCTTTTATATTATCAATCAGCTCTAAAGATACTGTGTAATGGCATGGAAGTAGCTGGAGCAGAGACTGCAGTGCTTAAGCCTATGGGACAAGTGATTTGTAATTCAGAGTCAGACCCTTTTAGAAGTTGCGTGTATGGTCTCATAGATGTTGAAGTCAGTTTTGAGGAGAGGAATTTTGGAATTGGTAACTACTGTGGCGTCCAAAAGGGGTTTTGCCTTGCACCTGAGCTGATACTTTTTGAAAAACCTTAGAATGTTTATCTTATTACATTATTCATTTCCTAAACTGGTCAGTGGATAAATAATTTGGTAATAGGAATGTCTCTGGAAGAAAATATATATTGAGGGGCCTCAAATAGAGACTGGAAAAGGCCTCTCCATTCTAAGGTAGTTCATGGATAATGGTGACTAAAAGGAAGGGGAAAATATGTGACAAATGGAATTCTGGGGAGCCTGAGAGTTCTGATTGTTTGAACTCTCACTTTTGCTTTATTCTAACTATGTATCACAGGGTGAAGAAAGCTATTGGGAAGGGGGAAGAGGCTGTTCCTGATTTGATTTTGACAAACAAAGGAATTTGTTGAAAGTTCAAGGCACCTTAGGTGAAAGAGTTCATGAGTCTAATGAATGGTAGGGAGAGAGAACACCAAAATAAAGTCAATGGATTTCAAGAAGGCAGACTTTCGCCCACTCAGGGAATTGGTAGGTAGGATCTCATGGGAAGCATGTCGAAGAGGAAAAACCAACTGAAGACAGTTGGCAGTTTTTCAAAGAGATATTATTAAGGGCACAAGCACAAACTATTCCACTGTGTAGGAAAGATATGTACGGCAAGAGACTGCCCTGGCTTCACCAGGAGATTTTCAATCATTTAAAAATAAGGAAGAGTTCTACAAAAAGTAGAAACTAGATCAAATTACAAAGGATGACTATAAACAAGTAACACAGTTATGTAGCGGGAAAATTAGGAAGTGTAAGGCACAAACTGAGATCAAACTAGCTGAAGGCATAAAGGATAACAAGAAAACGTTCTTCAAATACATCAGAAACAAGAGGAAGACCAAGGACAACATAGGATGGTTACTCAATAAAGAAGGGAAAACAATAACAGAAAATGTGGAAATGGCAGAGGAACTAAATGATTTTTGTTTTGATTTTCACCAAGAAGGTTGGTGGTGATTATCCATAGTGACTTGACATAGTGAAGGGCTGTAAAAATGAGATAGGACCAAAAGCTAAAATAGGGAAAGACCAAGTTAAAAATTACTTAGACAAGTTAGATGTCTTCAAGTCACCAGGGCCTGATGATATGCACCCTAGAATACTTAAATAACGGACTCAGGAGATATCTGTGCCATGGCTATTATCTTTGAAAAATCATGGAAGACTGGAGAGATTCCAGAGCATTGGAAAAGGGCAAATATAATGCCCATCTATTAATAAAAGGGACATAAGGACAACCCAGATAATTACAGACCAGTCAGCTTAATTTCTATACCAAGAAAGATAATAGAGAAAATAATTAAGGAATCAATAAGCAGACATCTAGAAGAGAATAATGTGTTGCGTGATAGTCAGAGTGGATTTGTTGAGAACGAATCATGTCAAACTAACCTGATAGCTTTCTATGGCAGAGTAGTAAAGCGTGGGGAAGTGGTAGATGTGGTATATCTAGGCTTTAGTAAGGGTTTTGATACAGTCTTCCATCACCTTCTCATTAACAAACTAGGGAAGTACAATCTAGATGGAGCTACTATAGAATGGGTGCATAACTGTTTGGGTAACCACTCCCAGCTTGTGTCTATACTTATAAATTAAGTCAACTTAAGCAGGCTTAAGTCGACTTAATTTACTCTGCGTCTACACTACAGTTTCCTTAAGTCGACTTAAGCTGCTGCTTAAGTCGACTTAAGGAAATTTTAAGTCGACTTAATAAGACCTAGTTTTACGTCGACTTACTGGTTAAGTCGACTTTATTAAGTTGACTTAGGCCAATGTAGACATGGCTTAGCCCTAAGTCAACTTAAAGGGTCCCCAGGGCTCCCCCACTGACCTCCCTCCCAGGTTGCCTGGCACAGCTAGAGCCTGGTGTGCCCACCCACAGGGCAGGACACAGTCTTGCCCACCCTGCTCCTGTACCCTGCCCCTGCCCCTGTTCTGCTTGGCCCCCATGTACCCTGATACAATGGGGAAGATGCTGAGCTCCCTGGCACTTTTGGAGGGGTGGCCAGGGAAAAGGGCCACCTCTTGGGTGCCCCCCTTCCCACCAGGCACCACTCCCAGGTCCACCTAGCCCCTACAAATCGACCTAGGTATCCAGTGTGGATGCTCTAAGTTGCTTTGTCAAGGTTGACTTTAAGTCGACCTAAATTTACAGTGTAGACATGCTAAGTTGACTTAGCAAAGTCAACTTATTTGGACAAGTGTAGACATAGCCCCAGAGAATAGTTATCAATGGTTCACAGTCATGCTAGAAGAGTATAACAAGTGGGGTATTGCAGAGATCAGTTTTAAGTCCAGTTCTGTTTGATATTTTCATCAGTGATTTAGATGATGGCATAGAGAGTACACTTATAAAGTTTGCGGATGATACCAAGCTGGGAGGGGTTGCAAGTGCTTCCGAGGATAGGTTCATGATTCAAAATGACTTGGACAAACTAGTGAAATGGTCTGAGGTAAATAGGATGAAATTCAATACGGATAAATGCAAAATACTTCACTTTGGAAAGAACAACCATTTGCACATATTCAAAATAGGAAATGACTGCCTAGGAAGGAATACTGCGGAAAGGGATCTGGATGTCATAGAGGACCACTAATAAATATGAAAGAGCAGTTTAACGCTGTTGCAAACAAAAGCAAACATCATTCTGGGATGTATTAACAGGAATGTTATAAGTGAGACTCGAGAAGTAATTCTTCTTCTCTACTCCGTGCTGATGAGGCCTCAGCTGGAGTAGTGTGTTCAGTTCTGGGTGCCTCATTTCTGGAAGATGTGGACAAATTGGAGAAAGTCCAGAGAAGATCAACAAAAATGAGAAAAGGTCTGAAATACTTGATTTATGAGTTGAGATTGAAAGAACTGGCCTTGTTTAGTCTGAAAAAGAGGAGACTTGAGCGGGTGACAAGAGATTTCAAGTACGTAAAAGGTTACAAGAAGGAGGGAGAAAAATTATTCTCCTTAACCACTGATGATAGGATGAAAAGCAATGGACTTAAATTACAGAAGGAGGTTTAGGTTGGACATTAAGAAAAAAATCGCTGTCAGGTTGATTAACCACTGGAATAAGTTGCCTAGGGAGGTTGTGAAATCTCTATTACTGGAAATTTTTAAGAGCAGTTAGACAAACACATTTCATGGGTGGTTTAAGACGGTATTTGGTCCCCCCATGAGTGCAAGGGAATGACCTTGATGACCTCTCATGGTCCCTTCCAATTCTATGATTCTGTAAGATAAAATAAAAAAAATATAATATAAAAAATTAGGAAGTATGGAGCTGGAGATGTTAGGAAAATGGGAGTTTAAATAAAGTCTAAAGTGAGATTTTTATTAGAAATATAGTAGTATAAGTACTATGCTCTTGGTGACAACCCAATTGCTTTTGGGGAACCAGGCAAAAAGATTTGTCATAGAGTTACAGTGAATGGGTATATGAGAGGGAGCAGTCTGCTGGAATCGAGTTGGCTAAGCAGGGGGAAGGCAGGTTGCAGAATCAGATGGCTGACCACAGGTAAGGGAGCTGGGCCAAAGGCAGCTGTCCTTGTAAAGCTGAAATAAATCTGTGCTACACTACAGGCCACTCCTATAGGGAGGTATCTCTGCAGCCAAATCGTGAAACTTGGAGAGCTCTGGGGGAACTACTGAAAAAGTCAATTTTTAGCTAGATGTAATGCTTGTTGTATGTTAATCTCCTCATTGATTGTTAAGATCATGTAGTGTTCTCCTAATTTAAGGATTGGCTTCACTTCATGTGACAAAGTCATAAACCATTTCCAGACAGAGAGGTAGTAGGCTTTTTTTTAAAAAAAACCTGACAACACCACATTTCTTGTGACTGAATCCCAAAGATATCTTCATCATCATCCATTAAGTTGACAGAAATTTGCATTGTTTTGCACTTGAATAATAAGCACTTGATAACTGTACACATGCAATCAGCTCATTTCTCCAATGAGGACTTAATACTTTTTTTGTGTTGTTTTTAGGAATATCATTAACAATTAGCAAAATAACAAAGTTATAAAGAGTTGAAAATTGTTTCAAACTAGTATATTTGATTTTTAGGAGGTTAAAGCCTTATTCAGATGTCCAGTTGAACATATACGGTAATAATAAATCCAATCTAGTTTAGCAAACCCATAGTTTTTTGTATAGATTGGAAGATGAGGTATATGCTATTTGTCAAGTTAAAGATGACAATATTGTGTTCCGAGTTAATATTTAAATATTAGAGTAGTTTAGACATGAATAGTGTATTGAAATGGCTTAATTGTTGTTTCCCAGTTTAACCAGTCAGGATAATGCTAGTTAATGGCAGAAATTTATAAAATGTCCTTGTTATCACAGCAGTTACCAGCAATAGTAATGATTAACTTCATGGTAACTCAGAACACAGTTAATATAATTTAAACAAATTGCTAAATTAGGTTGGCAAACTTAATATATTACCGTTACCCCACCATCGTGGCTTTTTAAACCTTTTTTGAATATTTGATGCTCATCTCCTGTCAGTGTTCTGTCATTGATTTTCATAGTCAGAATTGCATAATGTGTTTGATTTTTGTCAATTGATCTGTGTTATTCAAGTTATCTTAGTTTTGGGCAAGCAAAAAACAAATGGAATACCACATTTTTTTCTTTTTTTAAAGAATGCTGTAATATGCCAATTGGCTAATATTGTGTATTTTGATCTAATGATTTAATCTTTAAATTGATTATTTAAATTGCCAATTTAGTTGTTCAGACTGGACTTTTGATGTTTACAGTGTAGTTAGTGTTCAATTATTTCTTCGAGAATCCTGAAATTACCTCCAAATTTGTATTGGTGTTTATACACTTGATATGTTTTTAATGTATTCATTAGAGCACTGGAACAGTCATTACATCGTTTAGTGGTGTTTTATCTACATCCTTTCCTTAATGGACACCAGTGAACTGTTCCTATAATGAGTAGTCTCTTGGGTGGGGTGGTGAAATTCCCTCATGTTAGCTTCTTATCTGTAACTATTGTTTGACCGATTACTTCTGTAGTTTTTGTGCAAAGTGCACTGCCCACAATCCTCCTAAATAATATATGCAAGCAGTAATTTCTGTTGTAGTTACTTGGATTATTCGCTAGATGAACAAACCAGTCTTCTAAAAATAATAAATAATTTAAATAAAATAAGTGTTATATGAAAGCGGTCATATGTATGATTGGTTAGAAAGTCCGTCTTCTACAACTGAAATTAGAATTTCATGTGCAGCTTTTAACTTCCTGCAAAAAGTTTCTTTTCATCCCTATTTTTAATATGTGATGCTTTTGTGTCAATGTGGCAATTTTTTTTGTTTTGTTTTGAATTATTATATAATACCTTGCTGAAGATGTTATATAAATATAGAGACATGCAAGAACATATATATAAACAATAGAAATGTTTTATGTGTATACACACACGCACACACACACACACACGTCAACATGAAAATTTCTAAATTAGTAGTGTTCTAAATATTTTATCATCTCTGACAAATTGTATCTGTGCTTTTAAGGTTTTTATTTTATTGATATTAGTAAGTTTCTCATATTAATCTAACTAAAAAATTCAGAATGACAATACTCATTGGACCAGAGAGAATGAGTAAGACTATCCCTGTAACCTGCTGATTTAGGGCATACATTTGCAATGTGGTGCACCCCAGTTCAACTACCAGCTCCAGTAACTACTTAATTATTTATATACAGTGGGAGAGACTGAGTGATATCTGCCCCAGAATATCCCAGAACCCAATGGTTAGGGATCATTCCAGCAATGAAGGAGAACAAAATGAAATTCCTTCTCTACGTCAGTCAGGTAAAAGATCAAATAACTGGTCTGACAGTTATAAGAGAAGGCTGCCTCTTTCTTTACCCAGCAAAATAGATTCAGGGAGAAAACTATTCAATGAATTCATGTCAAATTCATGAACAGTTTCGGGTTGACCAGAACTGCATTTTTAGCAAATAAAATATTCACTATGAAAAATGGTACCCAGCTCTAGTCAGCACATACCAAAATATGCCTTTTTTTCCCCTGATAGAAATGGATTGATGGTGGCCTTACTAATGGCCTCCCTATTCTGCCTGTGGGACGGACAGTCACTGTTTCTCCTTTCAGTGGTCGATTAGATATCTGTCCACAAGACAAAGGATATGTAGATCTCTATATTAAAGTTGCAAAACAAGACCTAATGGTGAGTAACTTATTTTAAACTAATTTTGATGATGGCATAATTATTTTTGTTTTTGCTTAGCTTAGTTTTGTATGGAGACTTTCAAGAGCAGCTAAGATGGTTTGGCACCCTATTCCCATCAACTTTTTATGGGAATTGGTTACAAAACACCTTTTAAGGATATTTAAAAAATATGAAATGTTGAAATTTCAATTTATAAAATTTGCACAATGGACATACATACGGGGTTTTTAAAAGAACTATAAACTCTATACTAGAGCGATATTTTTTAAAAAATTGTAGAAGAAGGTAAAGAAGTTATCCTAACCTAATACAATCTCTTCAGCAAAGAAAAGATAACTTGCCCTACAACTTCCAAAGTGGAGTAATTATTCCAGAATAAAGTGTTTCTTAATCGAGAATGGTGTCTGCATAAGGAACTATTCTGCAATAGTTATGCCAGTAGGGTTATCGGTTCTGAATTACAAAAATTAAGACATCAGTGATGATCCTGAGCACACAAAACTAGATAGCTGACAGTATGTACTGAGCACATTTAAAAACGAGAGTCCTGTGGCACCTTATAGACTAACAGATGTCTTCAGGCATAAGCTTTCATGGGCTATAACTCACTTTGTAAGATGCATCTGATGAAGTGGGTTATAGCCCACGAAAGTTTATGCCCGAAGACATCTGTTAATCTATAAGGTGTCACAGGACTCTTGTTGTTTTTGCTGTACACAGACTAACACAGCTACTGCTCTGGAAATGAGCACATTTACACATTTTTTAGAATAGCCACCTCAAAAAAAGACTAACCTGGGAAAACATGAACAAGTAGCAACCTTATATGCTGGTTAATTGTCTTGTGTATATGAGGCCTAAGGACCTTTGTGATAGATTAATAGAGTTTAAAGCCAGAAGAGATCACTACATCATTTTCATCTGACCTCCTGTTTAATCACAGGCTGTTAAATTTCAACCTTGTATAGAACCCAGTAATTTGGTTTGACTTAAGCATAATTGTCTTTAGCAAATATGTATCTTCCAAAAAGGCATCCAGGCTTGACTTGAAGACCTCAGAAGATCAAGTGTCTACCAGTTTCCTTAGTATATTTAGTTCTAATGGTTAATCACCCTCACTGCTAAAACCATATGCCTAATTTCTAATTTGAATTTGTCTGACTTCAGCTTCCAACCACTGGTTCTTGTGTCTTTCTCCACTAGAGCACTGAGCTCTTTTGTACCCTGTATTTTCTCTCTACATTTATACACTGTAATGATGTCACATATCAGTCTTTTTTTGATGAATTACCCATATTGATCTTGTTTGGTCTATCACTTTAAGGCATTTTCTCAAACTCTCATAATTTTTTGTGGCTTCTTGCTGCGCTCTTCATTATTTCAACACCCTTTTTAAAAAATGTGGACACAAGAACTGCATTCAGTATTCTGCTGTGTGTTACATCAGTCCTGTATGCAGAGATAATGACTCTTCACTATTCAAGTATGTAAGAAATAAATATTTATTAAATGAGTGAACCATATAAACTAACACATATCCAGTAATGTGTTAAATCTAGTTTGGTTTACCATTGAATTAAATTATCTACAAATAAAATAGTCTTAATCTAAAATGTAAGGAAGGAGAGCAAACCTTTAGCCAGATCATCATTACATTATAAGGATGATCAACT
Source organism: Pelusios castaneus (assembly GCA_007922175.1). Classification (NCBI taxonomy): domain Eukaryota; kingdom Metazoa; phylum Chordata; order Testudines; family Pelomedusidae; genus Pelusios; species Pelusios castaneus. The sequence goes on along the minus strand of ML686006.1, from coordinate 5,726,569 downwards.
GGGTTCTTGAATAGTTCTCGGTTTTTGGAAATATGTTACCTATCTAAATGTGGGGGGTGGGAAGGGCAGGGAGATGAAAAAATAAAGAGAACAAGGAAATCAAATATAAGAGCTTATCCTTCCAGTTACCTAATTTACAGTACTTCTCTACTGCAGTTGTCTGTGGCCAACCTGATAAGACTTAATCAAGCTTTATTCCCACCAAGCCAGAAGGAGATGGAATCACTGTACCAAAATGGATTTGATGATGCTGTACATTTTCTACTAAAGGAAAACTGGTTTGAATAGATTATGTGCATGGAAAATTAACAATGTCTGATGGCTGTCAAAGCAGAGTATATGTGCCATGAAAACCCAAGAGATCGCTGCCATGATTTTTGTTTATTAAAATACAAATGCTAGAGATATTGTATCTGTCAAAAAATATACAAGTGCCTAGGCTGAAATTTGTCAGCATGTCAAAATGGAAAATTGTACTTACACAGTAAAAGGATATGATGTTTCAAATGGATGTTATACTAAAATCTGTTAAAATTAAAAGAAGGTCTTCATTTAGGATATATGGTACAGACTGTGTTACTTAATGAGATACTTAAAATGTGATTGCTGACTTTAATCATATATGAGATATTCATTCAGGTTGTGTCCTGAGAAATGTGCCCTATATTTAGTTCTTTTAAGCTTTCAATAGTTGCATACTTTCTCTGGTTTTGTGCATAGAAATTGACTGGTTATAATACTTAAAGCAACTGTGGAAAACAAAATAATTTAATTGCATTTCTTTAATTATAATAACATGTATTTTTCATCATTAAAACTTCTTGTTGTTTAAATCAGTTCCATGACTTAAAATCCTGAAATACACATCTGTTTCAGAATATAAGAACTGTTTTTCTGTACAATATGTTTTAAAGAAGAGAGTGCCAGATAGATTAAATTTTATTTATGCATTGTTTTTGTCTACTAAATTTTAATAAACTAATTTATGTTTGGAACTTTGTCAGCTATTTATTTTGTTGTAAATCTCTCAGCACTGTGGTATTGCACTTCATTAATCCATTCTTCTTTGAGAAGTGTCCCCATGGTGCTCCACTGTAGGTGGGTTGGGGCGCCTCGTGTCCCGGATTAGAGATTTCTCAGCAAAGTCTGTAGGGGGGCACATGCGCCTTTGATGTCTTGCAGTGCTGTTGGCGGTTGTCTTTTGCGCACGTGTGGCCCCAACCCCTCAGTTCCTTCTCAACTGCCTTTGGGCCTTTGGTCTGAGACAGAGCCCTCAGCAGCTCTCATTGTTTACCTCAGAACAAAAAATAGTTGGTAGATATAGTTAGATGTAGTTTTCCTGTAGTTAGTCAGTAGAGAGAGTCTTTCTGAACCATTTAAAAAAAAACCCCTCTAACTTCCCTCAACCATTTTTTTTCTTCTTTTCCTTTGACAAGAAACATCATACCTACTTCTCTGGGTTTCAGCCATTGTACTACCTGTAGAGACGCGATGCCATTATCGGACAGACACGCAGAGGGTATCCGATGCCTTGGTGAGGGGCATATTCTGCTAAAATGCCCACACTGTAAAAATTTGAAATCAAGAGCAAGGCGAGATAGGGATCTCAGGCTCAAGCTAATTCTTATGCAGAGTTAATTAAAACCCGCTTTGGACCCCAGAACAACTTCCGCAATACCGGAGAAGCTCCTTAAGTGGCATTCTCATTTCACATCTCCATCAGGAATTGAAAAAGAGAAGAAAAAGCACACCAAGAAAGAAGCTGGTACCAATGAGGCTGTTGGACCCTCAGGTACAAAAATTTCTAAGGATGTGAGGCGCTCTCTTGACTCTAAGAAAGAGCAGAGAGAAAAACAGAAACATATTCCACCGGCGCTGATAACGGCACAGTCCATGGTGCCTATAACGGCACAGTCCGCGGTATCGATGACAGCCACAACAGCCATTTCCTCGGCACCGGTGTCAACCCCAGTGCTACCCAGATGCCGCTCATGACACAGGCACCGACCACAGCGCTGATACATGGCACAGTCCACACCGACATCTGCGGCACCACAGGCAATGTCAACAAAGCAAGTGTCGATCCAGACCTTGGCACCAAGTACATCATTGGTGCCGACAGCACCACAATTAGAGCCGATGGCAACATCATGACAACCGGCACCGCCACGTGAACATAGACAGAGAATCCAGCACGGACAAGAGGAGGAGGAGTTTCTTTTCTCCTCACCTATACGGTACTGACGCCTTTCCAACTCAGGCTAGCCAAAGAAGAGGACTTTCTCCTGCCTCATTCTCTTTGGAAGAATATATTGAAGGGGGAGCTGCCACATTTTCTCCTCCCCAAATGTCCCCAAGGACCTATCACCAGGACTATAGGTATCATAACCTGCTGGAATACTTGTTGCTCCCGCCTCCATGGTATGCACCGCCACATCACCATAGACCTTGGCCCAGTTGGGGTAACTGGTCCAGATATTCCAGGACACGTGATGGACCATCAGCTTCTTGAGATGAATCAGCCATGTTGTCTCCCAGGGTACTTCGACATCAGACACAAAATATGGAGTAGAACAATCCTCACCAGGGCACAACAGAACAGGAAGATAATCTGCTCAACACACAATTTGTCTTCCTCACGGGATGAGAACATAATACCTGCACCACCCATAAGTGCAGATGACAAAGCAATTTCAAGAATTATTTAAAAAAGTGGTTGATTCCATGGACACATCACTACAAGAAGTCCCTACCTCCCATCATAAACTTCTAAAAATATTACTATCTTCATTATCGAACAAAATTGCTCTCCCTATTGATGATGCACTTATGGACCCAGCAAACCAGATCTGGCAGACCCCCGCCATGATAATACCTACCTTGAAGCAGGTGGAGAAGAAATACTTCAAGGCACCAAGGAATAATGCATTTTTGTTTACTCACCCACAACCTAATTCACTTGTAATAGAGGCAGCACACCAGAGAACCAAACAAAACCAGGTGAAATCAACACTTCATGACAAAGAAGTGGTGAATTACACTGCCATGCTATCAAATTACAACCATGAAAGCTATAGCAAGTTCACTGAATTTATTGATTGCATCCCTGAGGAGAGAAAACAACAATTTACGGCAATTATAAGAGAGGGTCACTTAGCAACTAGAAGAGCACTACAGGCCTCAGTAGACCTTGCCAATACAGCTGCCAGAACCATTGCCACGGTGGTGGAAATGCACAGAGCTACCTGGTTGCACTCAGCGGGATTTCCAAAGCAGCTTCAGGCTACCATTGAGGATTTGCCATTCGATAAGTCCAAACTTTTCGGCGAAAAAACAAATGAAGTAATGCACACCATGAAGGACTCTTGAGCAACTCTGTGAACATTAGGTATCTCTACACCTGCAACAAGAAGGACAAACTTTAGATATCAACTGTATAATTCATGATATTCACAATTCCAACAGAACAGGAGATACGACAACTCCAGATCTCGACCAAGGCCGCAGCGTGTCAGACAACAGAACCAACAATCATCAAACTCTCAAGCTGCGCCCTCCAAACAGCAGTTTTGAGATGTTGGTCGAGGGTTTACAAGACCACCCAGAACAAATTCAGGAAGATACCATTGTGGAACATCAGTCATTCAACAACAGGGTATGCTGATTCTACCACCATTGGCGTCTCATCACATCCGACAAATGGGTGTTAGAGATAGTCAACCGGGGATACACAATCCTGTTTGTATCTACACCCAATCCACAATCCCCTTCCCCGTTCCTTTTCAGGGACCCATCTCATGAACATCTCCTTCAAGAGGAAGTAGACAAACTCTTAAGAATTGGAGCAATAGTCCCACCTCAATTCATGGGCAAAGGTTCTACTCCCACTACTTCCTTATAGAGAAAAAGACGGGGGATGGAGACCCATATTAGATTTGAGACAACTAAACAAACATCTGAAAACTCAGAAGTTCAAGATGGTAACTCTATCTATCATTCTTCCTGCACTGGAAAGAGGGGACTGGTTAGCATCCCTTGACCCACAAGACACTTATTTCCACATAACCATACATCCATCCCACAAGAGACTCTTGAGATTTACACTGAACAACAAACACTACCAATATGCAGTACTTCCCTTTGGTCTCTGCACCACAGCAAGAATATTTTCAGAGGTATTGGCAACAGTCACAGCACATCTACGAAAGCCCGGGGTAACCTTATTCCCCTATCTAGACAACTGTCTAATAAAAGCCCCCTCTTATGAGATGGCACAACGAGCAATAACAATGACTCAACAGCTGTTTCAGTATCTGGGACTCATGATAAACTACAAAAAATCTACTCTCACACCTGTCCAAGAGTTAACTTTCATAGGCACCCGTATACACACCACCACTGCCAGGGCATGCTTACCACTGGAAAGATTCAATGCCATACAAGCTCTGGAAGACAAAATTCAAATCTCCCCCACAATTACAGCACGGACATGGCTCCAATTTCTAGGATATATGGCTGTGACAACATACTTAGTGGAAAATGCAAGGTTACACATGCTCCTGCTACAGTTGTGGCTCATGACAGTATTTCGGCCACACAGGTATTCACTACAAAATTATTACCATCCCAAAACACGTAAATGAATCCCTTCGCTGGTGGAAAAACCCAACAAATTTATTGAGTGACATACCATTTATAAGGACAACACCCCATCAACCTTGTTAACGATGGATGCCTGCCTGCTGGGATGGGGAGCACGCTACAAAATCTAACTGTCCAAGGCAAGTGGTCAAGGGATGAAAGAATGTTACACATAAACCTTATAGAGCAACGGAGAGTAAGAAAGCTATACAGACATTTCCTCCCTATGATAACTAGAAAATGCATAAAAATCAGAACAGATAAGAAGTTAATACTGTTGGGAACTGTGTGATTATGGGAGACTTTAACTTCCCAGATATAGGCTGGAGGACATGTGCTAGTAGTCATAAGAGGGCCCAGATTTTCCTGGATGTGATAGCTGATGAATTCCTTCTCCAAACGGTTATGGAACCATGAGAGGGGATGCCATCCTAGATTTAATACTGGTGAGTAGCGAGGACCTCATAGAGGAACTGGTTGTAGGGGACAACTTAGGTTCAAGTGACCATGAGCTAATTCAGTTCAAACTAATTGGAAGGACAAACAAAAATAAATCTGTGACCAGGATCTTTGACTTTAAAAAGGCTAACTTAAGAAAATTAAGGGAATTAGTTGGAGAAATGGACTGGACAGAAAAACTCAGGAATGTAAAGGTAGAAGAGGCTTGGAATTGCTTCAAACCAAAATTGCAAGAACTATCTGAAGCCTACATTCTGAGGAAGGGGAAAAAATTCATAGGCAAGAGCTGTAGGCCAAGCTGGATGTGAAAGCATCTCAAAAAGGCGATTAGGAGGAAGCACAGAGCCTACAAGGAGTGGAAAAGTGGAGGGATCAACAAGGAAAGCTAACTTTTGGAGGTCAGAATATGTAGAGATAGAGTGAGAAAGGTAAAAAAATCAAGCTGAGCTGGACCCTGTGTTGGGAATTAAAACCAATAGTAAAAGGTTCTTTAGCCATATAAATAGGAAGAAAACGAAGAAAGAAGTGGGACCGTATAAACTGAGGATGGGGTGGAGGTCAAAGATAATCTAGGCATGGCTGAATGTCTAAATAAGTACTTTCCATCTGTTTTTAATGAGAGTGAAGATAAGCTGGGGGATAAAGGTAGGGTAGCTAAAGGAAACGAGGTCATGAAAGTGGAAATTACCATGCCTGAGGTAGAAGCCAAACTTGAGTTGCGGGAGGGGACTAAATCGGGGGGCCCGGACAATCTCCATCTGAGGATATTAAAGAAACTGGCTCATGAAATTGCCAGCTCGTTAGCAAGGATTTTTAATGAATCTGTAAACTCAGGGGTTGTACTGTATGAGTGGAGAATCGCTAATATAGTTCCTATTTTCAAGAAAGGGAATAAAAATGATCCGGTAACTACAGGCCTGTTAGTTTGACCTCGATAATATGCAAAGTCTTGGAAAAAATTTTGAAGGAGAAAATACTTAAGGCTATAGAGGATAATGGTAACTGTGATAAAATGCAACATGGCTTTACAAAAGGTAGATCATGCCAGACCAACTTGATCTCCTGTTTTGAAAGGATAACAGATTTTTTAGATAAAGGGAATGCGGTGGACCTAATTTTCTTAGATTTCAGCAAGGCATTTGATACAGTTCCACATAGGGAGTTATTAGTTAAGTTACAGAAGATGGGGATTAATATGAGTATAGTAAGGTGGATAAGGAACTGGTTAAAAGGGAGGCTACAGCAGGTCATACTGAAGGGTGAACTGTCAAGCTGGAGAGAGGTTACCAGTGGAGTCCCTCAGGGATCGGTCTTCGGACCGATCTTATTTAATTTTTTGTTACTGACTTTGGCACAAAAAGCGGGAATGTGCTAATAAAGTTTGTGGATGACACCAAGTTGGGAGGTATTGCCAAAACAGAGAAGGATCGGGATACCATACAGAAAGATCTGGATGACCTTGTAAACTGGAGTATTAGGAACAGGATGAAATTTAATAATGGGAAGTGCAAGGTCATGCATTAAGGGACAAATAACAAGCATTTTTCCTATAAGTTGGGGACACATCAGTTGGAATGGACTGAGGAGGAGAAGGATCTGTGAGTACTGGTTGATCACAGAATGACTATGAGTCGCCAATGTGATGGGGCCGTGAAGAAAGCTAATGCGGTCCTGGGATGCATCAGAAGGGGTATTTCCAGTAGAGATAGGAGGTGTTAATACAGCTGTACAAGGCACTAGTGAGACCTCATCTGGAATATTGCGTGCAGTTCCGGTCCCCCATGTTTAAAAAGGATAAATTCAAATTGGAACAGGTGCAGAAAAGGTCTACAGGGATGGTCTGTGGAGTGGAAAACCTGCCTTATGAGTGGAGACTCAAGAAGCTTGGCTTGTTTAGCCTAACCAAAAGAAGGTTGAGGGGGGATATGATTGCTCTCTATAAATACATCAGAGGCATTAATATCAGGGAGGGAGAGGAATTATTTGAGTATAGCACCAATGTGGACACCAGAACAAATGGTTCTCCTCTGAGTAGTGTCCCCGTGGGTGCTCCACTGTTAGTGTGCGCGCACGCCACACCACGGATCGGAGACCTGCCTAGGTGTACTCGCCAGGGTCACGTGACCAGAGGGGACTGTCTCGTGGACAGTTTGGCGCCCTCAACGGTCGCGCCACCCGAGCCTCCCTCAGTTCCTCTTTTACCGCTCGCAGCCACAGACGGAGTTAGGGAACTCTCTTCACCTCACTCGCCATTCTTTCATTTTTTTCCTTTTTTTTCACTTCTATTCCCTTTTTCTTTTCATTTAGCCACCCTTCCTTATTTAATTAAAAAAAAAAAAAACCCGCTTGACCAGGGAACCAGGAAAATGTCGGGCTCCCCAGGGTTCAAGCGTTGTGAATCCTGTCGGGATGCCATGCCCGCTTCTGACTGGCACCCAACTTGCATGAAGTGTCTTGGTGAGGAGCATAATATGTCTAAATGTTCCCACTGTAGAAATTTGAGTACGAGAGCGAGATGTGACCGTGACCTCCGTCTCAAGCTCCTACTCATGGAAAAGTCCCTCAGACCGGCTTCGGACCCGGGACAGGACAAAGTCTCGTCAGCCGCTAGTCTGACGAAGAGACACTTATCTCCGCCGCCAACAACACAAAAGCGGAGGAAATCCCTGACACCATCTCCGAGACGGAGACAGGCAGGTGAGACGGAGGCTTGAGGTCCCTCCAGCATGCCGCCTGAAAAACTAAACAACCGCTCTCGTCCCCCGAGCAGTGACTTTTCCTTCAGGGACAGCTCAGCACCAGCTCTCCCCGTGAAATCCCCGGCACCGAAGCAGCCAGACCCAGCATCGGCGCCGCTGCCGGGTCCAAACCCCGGAGCGGCACCGTCTATACAAGACGCGGCTGCTCAACAGCTGATTTTGACAGCGGCCCTGATTCAGCCGAATATCTCAGTACCACATATCTCCTCGGCTCCTACACACGAACCAACGACCACTGACAGCTCGTATCCAGGGGCACCTAGAAAACAAAAGGAAAAAAGGAAGCATGTTGATGCCCAGATCTCTCCCTCTCCTCAATCACAGGGGGCCAACCACCAACATTCCCCTACGACTGAGAACCTCCCTCCTCATTATGTTTATGAACGGGAAGACATTTACCACCAACCACTTCCTGGCACCGAGGGACGACATTTCAGCCATGGCATACAAGACCATGGCCACCGTAGTCCCCATTACCCATGGTATACCCCACTGTGGTATGCTCCTCCTTATAACTACCTGCCACAATGGGACTTCTGGTCCAGATATGCGGAGATGACTCCTAGATCAAGATCACCAGTTTACTCTGATCAATACCAGCACTCCCAGCATGGTGACCCGCCACATGATACAGACAGCATCCAGCAACCAGGACAGGATTCTCCCAAAGGAAGCCATACACTCCTACCAGAGGACAACTCACCATCTTCACCGTCTTCCTCACATGATGACCTTAAACAATTTCAGGATCTCTTCAGGAGAGTAGCTGAGTCACAAGAAATATCCACACAGGATACTTCTGACTCACAACACAGCCTGTGGAGGATCCTTCAAAAGAAACCATCTGGCTGCATGGCCCTTCCTATGGATGATGGGATTTTGGAGCCAGCAAATAATATCTGGCAAACCCCAGCTTCAATCCCTCCAACATCAAAGAAGGTTGATTAAAAAATATTATATACATGGCAAGTCTTCAGAATACCTATTTACGCATCCCCCACCCAACTCCTTAGTGGTGGAAGCAGCCAACCACAGGGGCAAACAACCCTTCAATAAAGCGGCACCACACGACAGAGACGACAAGAGACTCGATTTCCTGGGGAAGAAGACATATACATCATCTACCTTATTACTGAGAATTTCAAACTATTCAGCTCTCTTAGCAAATTATGGCCATGATAACTATTTAAAGCTAGCAGATTTTATTGAATTCATACCCAAAGAAAAACAAATACAATTCCACGCAATCATAAAGGAGGGACAGTTGATTTCTAGGACTGCCCTTCAGGCAGCTCTTGATGTGGCGGACACGTCATCTAGAATAATGGCAACAGGCGTTGTCATGCGCAGAGCGTCGTGGCTTCATTCCGCAAATCTACTGAAGCCCCTACAATCAACAATTGAAGATTTACCATTTGATAAAAATAAACTTTTCGCAGAAAACACTGATGATATGATGCACACATCGAAAGATTCCCGTGCCACCCTCCAAACCTTTGGTATATATCCACAACCACTGAAAAGGAAACCACTAAGATTCCAGCCATATAACCCCCGCTACTCTTCTTATTATCAGACTCAATTCCAACACAGACAACAGTACAGGAGACAAGACCCATACTCCTATAGGAACCGACAACGCCCGCAGCGCAGGAGACAATCACCAAACCAACCTTCAGCGTCACAAAACGCACCAAACAAACCGCAATTTTGACGTGCAGGTCGAGGGCTTGCGAAGAACCAGTACCCTTTACCTACCACCTACAACAGCCCAGGGTTACCAATTCTGCCTCAGAACCTTCTACCCACGATGGACCACAATAACATCAGACAAATGGGTCCTACAAGTCAGCTATCTAGGATACACCATCCCCTTTACTGCAAAACCCATACCCCATTTCCCTTCCCTGTCCCTTTTCAGGGACACCTCTCACGAACCAATCCTCCTCCAAGAGGCTCTACATCTACTACATGTTGGAGCCATAGAGAGGGTCTTCCCAGAACACAGGGGGAAAGGAATTTACTCACCTTATTTCCTAACCGAAAAGAAAACAGGCGGTTGGAGACCAATCCTAGACCTCAGGAGGCTAAACAAATACGTCAAGCTACAAAGATTCAGAATGGTAACCCTAACAACCATCATTGGACCGAAACGACTGGTTTGCAGCCCTCAATCTCCAGGACGCATATTTCCATGTCACTATCCATCCAGGACATCGAAAATTCCTAAGATTCGCGATAGGCACCAATCATTTCCAATATGCCGTTCTTCCATTCGGCCTCTCAACAGCACCCAGAGTGTTTTCCAAAATTCTGGTAGTAGTCACCGCACACCTTCGTACACGTGGGGTTACAATCTTCCCATATTTGGACGATTGCCTAATAAAATCACCATCCCAGGAACAAACGCTCTGGGCAGTGCAAATAACAATACAATTATTCAAGGACGTTGGTCTCCAAATAAATGAGAGAAAGTCCACATTCACACCTACCCAGGTGATAGACTTTATTGGTGCCCATATAGACTCGACTTCCTTCCACAGCAAAGGGCACAAAATATCGAGAACCTAGTGAGAACTATACAAACCGCACCGGTCACGTCAGTTCTAATGTGCATACAACTGTTAGGGCACATGGCCTCGACAACAGCTGTGGTACAACATGCACGATTACATATGAGACCCCTACAACTGTATATCAGAAGAATATACAAACCGCACAAAGACAACCCCAATCGCCTAATATCCCTTCCTCCACAGATCAAACAATCACTGCAGTGGTGGATAACACCACACAACCTGAACAGGGGCATACCATTCATTCAACAACCCCCATCGGTCCTGTAGTGCACAGATGCCTCCCTCACGGGATGGGGAGCTCACATACCAGCTCTAAAGCTCACCACCCAAGGAAAGTGGAGCAAACAGGAATCCTCTCTGCACATAAACTTATTAGAACTCCATGCAGTCCGCATCTCATGCGTTTTTTTCCGGGACCAGTTGGCGTACAAACACACAAAAATTATGACAGACAACATGGCTTGCATGTTTTACGTCAACAGGCAGGGAGGAGCCTCAAAATGCCACTCATACTGTTCACGAGCTGGCATCGGGAAGAATTCCAAGGGGGGATGCATTCCTCATCCCATGGACTCACACATTCGCTTACGCATTCCCACCAATTCCGCTAATCCTAAAAACTCTTCTCAAAGCAAAACAAGATCAGACCAAGATGATACTCATCGCCCCTGCATGGCCCAGGCAACCATGGTACTCACTCCTACTGCGAATGATGTGCACGAATCCAATCACTCTAGCACTCCACCCACAGCTCCTGTCCCAAAACAAAGGGACAATCCTACATCCGAATCCTGACCGTCTCCACCTCAAAGCTTGGCTAATATGTGGTTCCAAGGTCAGGAATTACTCTGCTCAGACGCAGTCAGACACATTCTTTTGAACAGTAGAAAACCGTCTACCCAAAAAAATTACCTGCATAAATGGTACAGGTACTCCAGGTGGTGCGCTGTGTCAAAATTCTCTCCATACTCCGCACCAGTCCAAGACATACTCCAGTACCTCTTACACCTGAAACATAAAGGACTCGCAATTAGTTCAATAAAAGTACACTTAGCAGCCATCGCATCATTCCACAATCACGTACAAGATGAATCAATATTCGTTAGCCCCATCATTAAGAGATTTTTAGCGGGAATGAGAAACCTATACTTGGAAACCCGCCCCCCAACCCAGCTTGGGATCTGCCACTTGTGCTACGGACTCTTACTAGACCGCCGTTCGAATCCCTGGCTAATGTCTCATTAAACCACTTGACTATGAAGGTGGTATTTTTAGTCGCAATCACATCAGCCAGACGAGTAAGCGAAATTGCGGCGTTGATGGCAGACCCCCCATATACAATTTTTCACAAAGATAAAGTCTGCCTACGACCCCATCCAAAATTCCTACCAAAGAAGTCCTCGTCCTTCCACATCAACCAAACGATATACTTACCTGTATTCCGTCCAAAACCCCACTCGAATGCAGAGGACTCTATCTTGCACACGCTCAACATCCATCGGGCACTTGTGTTGTACCTGGAAAGAACAAAATCATTCAGAAACACAAATAAACTCTGTCTCCATAGCAGAAAGAAATAAGGGTGCACCTATTTCTAAGTGAAGAATTTCAACAATCATTGTAAATTGCATAAGGACGTGCTATCAAATATCGGGCACACTTCCAGACCATGTCAGAGCACACTCTACAAGAGCAGTATCCACAAACACAGCCTTCCTCCAAAACGTTCCAATAGATGAAATATGTAGAGCAGCTATTTGGTCGACGCCCCATACCTTCATAAAACACTATGCAATTGACACAGCAACAAGATATGATGCCTCTTTAGGCATATCAGTACTCTCCACCATACAAAACACACCCTCAGAAGCCCCTCCGACCAACTAGGGCACAGCTTGGAGAGTCACCAACAGTGGAGCACCCACGGGGACAGTACTCAGAGGAGAAAGGAAGGTTGCTCACCTTAGTGTAGTAACTGGAGTTCTCCGAGATGTGTGTCCCCATGGGTGCTCCACTACCCTCCCTCCTCCCCTCTCTTCTTCGGGCAACTCACATTAGCTCGCGGTTAGACAGGAAACCGAGGGAGGCTCTGGTCGCGTGACCCTGGCAAGTACAGCTAGGCAGGTCTCCGATCTGTGGTGTGGCGCACGCACACACACTAACAGTGGAGCACCCACGGGGGGACACATCTCGGAGAACTCCAGTTACTACACCAAGGTGAGCAACCTTCCTTTATAAACTGTCTATCAAGAAATTTAGGCTTGAAATTAGATTCAGGTTTCTAACCTTTAGAGGAGTAAAATTCTGGAATAGCCTTCCAAGCGGAGTTGTGGGGGCAAAAACCATAACTGCTTTCAAAACTGAGCTTGATAAATTTATGGAGGGGATGGTATGATCAGATAACCTATTTTGGAAATTGACTGATCTTTGGCTAAAGGTGGTGGATATACAAGTGGCCTAAGTGGGGAGAGTACATGGGGTGGGTTCTGAGTTATTACAGAGAATTGTTTCTTGGGTAACTGGCTGCTGAGACTTGCCCAAGTGCTCAGGATTTAACTGATCACCATATTTGGAGTCGGGAAGGAATTTTCCCCCAGGTCTGATTGGCCTGGGCTCTGGGGGGTTTTCACCTTCCTCTGTTGCACAGGGCATGGCTCACCTACCAGTGAATTCTCTGTATCTTAAAGTCCTTAAATCATAATTTAAGGAGGTAAATAACTCAGTCATAGGTTGGTGGCCTATTGCTGGAGTAGATGGGTAAGGTTTTGAGGCTGGTTCCTTCTGGTACTGGTTCCTTCTGACCTTGAAGTCTATGAGTCTATGGCATGTATGTACTAGATCAACCGAAAAGGCGGATCGCAATCCCAATCCCTGTGCGCAGAAGCAATCCAATTAAGGAACTGGTACATAGACTACAACTTACAGTTATCAGTAGTATGCTTAGCTGGTGACCAAAACACAACTGCAGATACAGTAAGCCGGTGATTCAGAGAGAATCACGAATGGGAACTTCACAACAATATTCTCCAAGCAATATTCCAGTGCTGGCAACATCCAAAGATAGATCTGTTTGCAACCTACAAAAACAGAAAATGCAAAAATTTCTGCTCCAGAGGAGCAATAGGAAAGGGCTCCATGGGAGACTCCCTCCTCATCAGGTGGGACAAGGGCCTGTTATACACTTTTCAACCAATATCGATGATCAACAAAAGCATCCAGAAAATACGCGAAGACAAGGCTACAATAATACTGATAGTGCCACAATGACTAAGACAAACCTGGTACACTTACCTCATTGAGATGTCGATAAAGTGACCGATCACTCTTCCTTAGATACCGAACTTATTGACACAAGACAAAGGTCACACACTCATTCCACATCTGGACAGACTCTACCTCACAGCATGGATGATAAGTGGTTCAACGAGATAGAACTTCAGTGCTCAGAATCAATTTAAAACATTTTACTCAATAGCAGAAAACCTACAACCAGGAAAACTTACTTCCAGAAGTGGAATAGATTCTTCAGATGGTGCCATGAAAGGAAAGTAGACCCCTTCTCAGTTGCTATACCGATACTACTGGACTACTTATTGACATTAAAAGAAACAAATGTACCCACTCAAAGTACATCTGGCTACAATTTCCACATTCCATACACCACTAAACAGAACAACTATTTTTGCACACCCGGTAGTTAAACGATTTATGACTGGAATTCAAAACATATACCCAAGTGTACAAACCCCAATTGAACCACTCACTTTAGTGCTAAGAACCATCACGAAGGCCCCATTTGAACCACTGGCCACATGCTCTCTATTACGCATGTCAAAGAAAATTTCCTTTCTAATAGCAATAACATCAGCCTGACAAGTTAGTGAACTCGCAGCATTAATGGCACACTGCCATTTATGGTCTTCCATAAGGACAAAGTCTCATTGAGGCCACACCCAAAGTTCCTACCCAAAATCGATTCCTCCTTCCATATTAATCAAATGATACCTTTTTATCCAAAACCACACAATAACAATCGTGATGCTACATTACACACCTTAGACATCAGACGTGCCATGGCATTTTATCTACACAGAACTAAACAATTTAGAAAAACTTCTGAACTATTTGTGTCTGTCACCAAATGAAACAAAGGGCAACCAATCTCCAAACAGACTATCAAAATGGATATCCATGTGCATCTGCACAGCATACTCACAATCACGCATAGATCCACCTGCAAACATTAGATCACACTCTATTAGAGCAGTTGCCACTTCGTTAGCGTTCCTGGACAATGTCTCTATTGTGGACATTGTAAGGCACCCACATGATTCTTAACAGACACATTCATAAAACACTGTGATATTGAACAGGCATCCTGGAATGATGCAGCTGTAGGTGTATCAGTACTAAAATCCATACACCATGATAAACCTGAAGATCCCACCTCCCGTTAGGGATACTGCTTTACGCTCACCTACAGTGGAGCACCCCAGGGACACTTCTTGAAGAAGAAATGAAAGTTACTTACCTTCGGTGCAGTAGACAAGGTTCTCCGAGATGTGTGTCCCTGTGCTGCTCCACTATGCCCCGCTCCTCCCCTCTACTTCGGAGTACCTGTAACTCAGCAGTAGAGAAGGAACAGAGGAGTTGAGGCCGTGCATATGCAAAAGACAACCACCAACGGCACCGCGAGACATCAAAGGCATCAAAGGTGAACGTGCAACCCCTATGGCCTCTGCTGAGAAATCTCTGATCCAGGACTTGAGACGTGCTGACACACCTACAGTGGAGCAGCACTGGGAGACACATCTTGAAGAATCTTGTTTATTGCCCTGTAGGTTAGTAACCTTCATTTTTGGACAACTAATCAATATATTTTTTAAAAGTTTGCATAAATGCACATTTTCCCCCCTCACTAAGGGCTTGATCCTGCATCATTAGAACTAAGGCAAGTTTTTTCCTTTGATTTAAATAGGAGCAAGATGAAATCCCAAAATTAATTCTTCGAAAAGTTCTGTCCATTGTATTTTTTTAATATTATCTATTCTGGCAGGGTTGGTAGAGATATAGTACCAGTTTCTGAGGGTGTTCAGGTAGCTCATCAATTAACAGGTTCAGATTCTAATACACACACACTTTTTCAGGAACATTCCTGATTCTCCTTCGAGTGTTTCCCACGTCAACTCCAATTAGGTGAGCATGCGCATTGTGCACAGCCACCAGAAAGTTTTCCCCTAGCAACCTGGAGGGTCGGCTACAGAGCCCCCTGGAGTTGCGCTGCCATGGCACCCTTTATAGGGGCTTGCACTTCCAGCTTGACTGTGAACCATTGATAACTGCTTTGAATATGGTCTTGGAATCAGTTGTGCACTCACCTTAGAGTAAGTACTTCTTCGAGTGATTGCTCATGTCAATTCCATGTAGGCGTATGTGCACTGCATGCACAATCATCAGGAGCTTTTCCCTAGGACTGTCCATTTGGTCGGTGCCCTTTGGAGTGGCACCTACATGGCACCATGTATATAGTCCTGCTACCCTCCAGTTCCTTCTGACCGCCTGTGATGGCCATAGGAGCTGTGTGGCTTGCTTTGGCAAGTGTATTCCTGATCTCTAAAGTGTTTGCTGTACATAGTTAGTCCTTAGTGCATAGTTAAGAACAGTTAGAGTTAATAGCAGTTAAAGTTTTCTTAATTCCCATTCCACCTCCCAGGGCGTACCTTGGACCTAGGGTTTCAAGCCTTGTGGTTCCTGCCACAAGCCCATGCACATTCTGATGGAGGTAGTGCTAGGGCCAGAGCCGCCAGCCCCGGCACCGGGGTCATTGGTATGTAGCTCATCAGTGTCGGTTAGAGAGGTGGCACCCAAGAAAACACCAGTGCAGAAGGAGTCTCAGCACTGAGCCTCACCATCGGCAGGCTCAGGACAGCATCAATCCCACTTGCCAGTGCCGTGAGAAAAGCACAGTGCAGATAAGGGCCAGACTCAAGTTGCACAGCTCTCTGCAAAACAAGTCTGGCATAGAGCACCAGACTCTGTACCAGAACTGTCAATGCCAACACAGCAAGGAGCTGAAGGGAGCCCTGTAAGTGTTGACTCACCAACAAGGGACAGTGAGGCAGAAGGGATGGACCTCCCCTCCACCGCTGATACTTTTCAGGCAGCGCAGGACCTGATTGCCATGACGACACACTTGTCCCCTGCCTCTGGAACCAAGGACTTAAAACCCCCAGCACTGAGAAGAGCAGAACCATCATGGGGCAAGCCTCCAGGCATAAGACCTAGATTAATGTTGCATAGGTCTCCTTCTCAGCACCATTTCCCAGTGCAGCACTGATCCAAATCCAGGCACCAATCCAGATCTGGAAGTCGTTCTACATCTCAGCACCAATCAACATCAGGGCACCAGTCATTCCTTCAGCTTTCACGAGTGATCATGGAGGACAGACATGTTCAATCACATCTTCCAGCATGGGAGTTTCCCCCAGTAGACCTATTTGCCAGTTGGTTCAAACGGAAATGTCACCTGTTCTGCCACAACCTACAGTCCCTGGGAGATGCCTTCCTCATCCTGTGGGACTGCGGTCTTTACTACAGATTCCCTCCCATTCCACTGATCCACAAGGTTCTCCTAAAGATGAGGAGGGACACCCATCATGCTGAAGGGATAGCTATCAGAAACACTACTTTCCATGAAAGGTACAGTAATTAGGAAGATGCCAGTGGCTCAAAGGAGGGCCCCTTCAGCTTGTATGAGCCTTCGGGTCATGAAGAATATGTGAGTTGATGATGGTAATGGAGAAAAGAGGATTTGGGAGAGAAGTAGAAGACTTCAGTTTAGCGATATGGAGTCTGAGGCAAAATCTCCAAGAGGAGAGGTCAGAGAGTAGGCTCTGTTATATCAACAAATCAGAAACTCATATAAAATCAGATGGAGTCTCTAGCTCCTTTTTATTGCATTAGAATATTAATCATCTGAACCACACCCAAGAATTCCACCTCCGTCCCCCAAGCAAATTTTTTTTGATGATGAATACAGTGTGCCTCAAATACAGAGATGTCAAATCTCTCTCTTTATGTGTTGTAAATAATGAGTTACACCTGTAATTGTCAGAACTTCAGAACTTGCAGAAGAATTACTTTTATGGACAACCTTTATTTTTTGTTCATTTATCACAGTGCCCACCAATAACAAAGGTATAAAATGAGAACTTAAAATCTGTCAGAAGTCAGGAACAGATAAGACTTAATTTAATTTCTTCTGTGTTATAAATCAGTGTGTACCTATGAATTGGTATTACAAATTCTGAACTGCTTACCTAATCTTGTTCTTGTTTAACAGATTTTGACCTATTTACATCGGTGAGTTACATAGTCCTGTGATTCAATGGGAATACTCATGTGAGTAACTGCTCACCAATGTGAGTACTGGGGACACCATCTGGTCCTGAATGACTATATTTTACTGTACCTTTGATAGTTCTAGTATTAAATATTATCATCTAGGTATCACCCAAGTGAACAAAATTAAAATGCTTTGAGCTCCCTCACATCTCATTTGGACACTGATATTTTAAAATGTAAGAGTTATGTCTTAATCATCATTGCACTCGAACTAGTTACAATAAAATAATATTGTCATTTAAAATTAGTGGGTACATTCCTTGTCTCAGAATTAGATGCATAAGAATGAAATGCTGAATTGCACATGAGGTGTATGATGTTCATACGTAATACTACCCTACATGAATGGTGCTCACAAAAGTAATTTACTTTTTTGAGATTTTTCCATAACTAAGAAGAGAATTACTCTGCTCTTGAACAAGTAGTTGAATTTTTTTTTATATAACCTTTCAGAGGGCGTCAGTTAACAATCCACAACAGGGGTATTTGGCACTTTCTGCTGGTCTCTTCTTCCATGAGATATCTTTTTGCCATTTTTCTGCATCTCTTCAAGGGCAAAATTCACCTTTGTGCAGAGGACTAGTTGGAGGCCTGTGTGCTCTCTGCACAAGATGAATTTCACTCAATAGATTTCAGCAAGCAGTATCAGATTAGGCGTTGGGAGATGCAAATGGCTGAGGGGGAAAAAAGCAATAAGATGGTGGGCTCTGCATAGCCTGGGAGGAGATAGGAGCTAACTGCGTATGTAGGTCAGACAAATCTAATGTCTCTTGGCCTCATAACAGGTATTAAGTCCCTAAAGAGTCTTGGTCTTAGCTCCTAACAAGGTAAGCCTTCCTGAGTTTTGGCATGGTAAATCATTTCTGTCTGCCATGGTTCCTGACCTTGGTGTAGGCATCCTCAAAACTTTTTTTTAAAGGGCCAACTTCATTTAGTAGCCTTAATGCCTATCAAATGTCTCTAGGTTTGTGGAAGATGTTCTGAAAATTAGCCTCCATAAATTACTGAAAATAAGGTAAACCTGGGAAATGTCTTTCCTCTGTGACTAATGGTCCACAAGCTATAGTCAGTCAGCTGGATTTGGGGATAAGGCCTGAGAGCTCACAAAATTGCTAGGTTATGTCTACACTAGAAAAAGTTAGGTCAACTTTGATAAGTTGACTTAATACGGTCGGCTTTAAGTCGACTTAAAGCTAACCTTATTAAGTCAACAAAGTGGACTAAGTCGACTTAAAGTTGTCGACTTAGACCACTTTCTTAAGTCGACCTAACCTTAATAAAGTCGACTTAAGGGTTACCTTGTGTCCACACAGTCCTTAAGTCAACTTGAGTTGATTTAAGGCTTAAATCGACCTAATGGGCGGTTCTTATTAGGATGACTTAAGTTTTCATTAAGTCAACTTAAGGAATTTCTTAAGTCGACTTAATGAAAGTCAGGTGTGGACATGGAGTAATTTAGGTCAACTTAAGGGTCCTTAAGTGGATCTAAATTGCTAGTCTAGACATACCCCCAGAGAATAAAATTTATTCAAAGGAGTAGGAATAATTCTGAAAGAAAACTGGAAACTTAATGTGATACAGGAGAACTTAATTGAAGAATCCAGTATCTCTAGGAAAACCCATTTTCTATAATTAACCTCCGTTTGTCTGCACACAATAGTGGATGCAATTACTGACTTTTGGAAATCTAAATTTGCGGGTACACTCAAGATACAATTCAAAAAAGCATGTAAGCATACAGTTTAGTCCACATTTGTTCAAGAAAGTGGTTAAGAATGTTGTTAGGACCAAGTGACTAACATTAGGCACCCACATTTGAAAATACAATTGTATATGACTCGCCCAGCACCCTTTTGGAGAAAATAAATCTTCTCCATCCTTTTGACCAAATGCTTAGGCAAAGTTTCTTTAATTTTTCTCTCCTTTTCCCCAAAGTCAGAGTTTATTTTCCTCTGAATATATCAGTCAACAGCTTTCCCAAATAACAGTCAATACTCAATTTACTTTGGCTTAACTCAATGTGTTTTTTATTGGCAAATTTACAAGAAGAGAAAGCACAATTAAATAAAAGATAAACACCTTAATGCTGCCTAGACAAGTACTACAGAAAGCCTCACTAGACTGACATTCAACTTAACATTATAAAATATTGCAAAATCACTGGGATTTATAGCATGGTGGGGATTGGTTTAGTCTTTTACTCTGGTCAGAGAACACAGCACTTTGAGAATCTATCAAGAGGAAGACACTCTACAGAAAATGTCTGTGGCAGCTTCTGACATTGTTTTAGCAGTCCTCTCCTTTCACCCAAGATGGTTACTTTCCTTGGTGTGATAACTGTTCGCCAATACTGAGTCTTAACAATTTTGAAGTTTGGATCTTAGCTTATGCAAAAAAAATGCCCTTTCCTTCAGGGCAATTTGAGTAGATTTTGTCTCTGAGTCATTTATACACAGCTGTGTCCATTCTACTATAGGATTATATAAAGTAGTACTAATCACCACAAAAATTAAACTATTTCTATGCAGCATTGCTAAATTATACAGGTTCTGCAAATGTGCTAGGTACCTTAGATTAGAATAAGTAAAGAGGATCAGGGAAGACAGGATGAGGGTTACAATAATGAGCATATGAATTCACTCTTGTATATTACAGGCAAATCAGTATATTTCCAGTAATTTTAAGTTCCAGAGGAGTAGTTGTGTTAATCTGTGTACAACAAAAACAAGAGTCCTTTGGCACCTTAAAGACTAACAAATTTCAGATGCAACTAACAAAAGTAGGTTGGAGCCCATGAAAGCTTATGCCAGAAGAAATTTTTTAGTCTTTAAGTCAACTTTATTTTTAAGTGTGGACACACTTAGTCAACTTAGTTAAAGTCGACTTAAATTACCAAGTGTAGACATAGCCTTAAAGGGGAACTTAAAAAGTCGACCTAGAGCGTCCACACTGGATGCCTAGGTTGACTTCTAGGTGCTAGGGGACCTAGGGGAGGTCCACAGGGACAGGGAGGCACCCCTTGCCCAATGCCAGGGGACTCAGCCTTTGCCCCTTTGCACCTAGGTACAATGGGGCAAAGGGGGACAGGAACCCTGGCAGGGCAGGGCAGGGTGGGCAGAGCTCTGCCCTGCCAGGTGGGGGGGCATGCCAGGCTCCCCCCTGTGCCCCCCCCCCCGTCAGAGAGGGCATTGGTGTAGCTCTGGGGTAGTCCTAAGTCGACTTAAGCCTTAGGTCTACTAGGGAGTCAACTTAAGCCTTAGGTCTACTAGGAAGGTGGTTTTATAAAGTCGACTTAATTTTAATTAAGTCGGCTTTATTTTCCTTAAGTCGACTTAAGCAGCTTGCTTAAGATGACTTAAGGAAACTGTACTGTAGACGCAGGGTAAATTAAGTCGACTTAAGCAAGCTTAAGTCGACTTAATTTACCAGTGTAGTCGCAGCCTAAGGTGCCACAGGACTCACGTAGTAATTTTAAGGTACTGCTCCCCTCCCCTCTCCCGCCTCCCATTATACAAACTATATTTTGTTGTATCATTTTCTTGGGAGGTGTATATATCTAAGGTGATAAGAGTATATGTCTGATCTTGGGAATGGTTGGAAGGACTTGAGGCAACAATGGGCACAAAAAAGGAAAACAGAGGCAGGGCAAAATGGTAAAAAGCTAGATATGAGGAATTCCTCACAAATACAGTCTAACCATTCTAAATCTGACATCATAGTTTTAATGGAAAATAACACATTGCAGACTTTGCCCTTACATTTTCACTCAAAGGAAATACATCTTAATCTACCCAAGTTCATGTTGTACCTTTGCTCTTGTCATTAAGAGGAATTGGATTTGTACATGGGGATTTCTGAGTGCATTTGGGTGGTAACACATATGCAGTGAGATGAGCTTTGATGATCATGTTATTTTAATTGGTGGTTTCTTTGATTTTTAGTGATAGTTATGAAATTTACTTAGACTACACTACCTGTAAATTAAGTTTTTGTGTGGGTAGAAAAGTACTTACTATATGTGGTAATGTCATTCAATTATAAATGAATCCACTTCTTTTATATTTTACTTCCACTCTGACTGAAGGTCCTCATTAGAGTCATATCTTCATATTCTTGATTAAATCTATTATTAACTCTGGATGGCTTGTCATAAATACATTTGCATGGCAAAGTAGAGAGGCCATCTGTATTTCTTGAGTTGTTCCTATAGCTTTTACAGCACTGAAGAATCTGTTGCAAAACATATAATTAAGCAGTAAATAACACATTGTCATCAGATATGCCATTACCTTAGAGACCATCAGCCTGGCTTAACAAGAATGGCTCCCCAAGAGTTGTGTTTAAATTCTGCATTGCATGCAATGTTCTCTCAGTCACATAGCAAGTATAATGAAAGATACTAATTTATGAAATGGGTAATTTTTACTTTTAAACTGGCAGAATAGTAAGATTATCATGATAACTTTATAGCAGTGTTTCTCAACCTTTCGTGCCCTGGGGAACACCTAAAGTTATTAATTACTTTATGTGGAACACTTGATGAAAACTTTCTCAAAAAAAATGGTATATATTGGCTGTAATGTTCATTAATATCTGTGTATGACACATTCCTGTGAAAAAGATTCAGGAAACCAAATTAAATACAATTTTATGAATATAACATGCTTTTATTTCTAAAAAATAGATACCTAATGCTTATGCATAAAACTGAAACTGACATTGCTCAAGTTTTAATAGGAATTTTGGACTTGCGTGTTAGAACAAATTTAATCTATTCTTGGAGGAAGGTTAATCAAAGAAAGTCTTACTGTGGAAGTTATGTCCGATTTCAATGCTGGTGGTAAAAGCAAAAGGAAATTTAAAATGCCCCAGCTGCAGCAAAGAAGCAAGCAATGGCCAAGGCCGACGTGCGCCTGGAAGCTTTGCTGTGGTTGGGGCATTTTAAATCTCTCAGGCACACATTGGCTCACTGTGTTGCTCCTTCACTCCTTCCCACTCAGCACCCCCCGCAAAAGGGGAGAGGTCAGTCATGGAACACCTTTACTGTGACTACAGAACACCAGTGTTCCATAGAACACCAGTTGAGAAACACTGTTCTAGAGTGATATACTGTCCAGTATACTGTGGCTAATTTTTATATAATTTTTCTGACACTACAAAGAGAGTAAATGGATGTGATTGGGATTTTTGGAGGTACTTTTTTATTTAAAAGGCCTTATACAGAAAGAAAACCAGAATATATTATTAAAAACTGCTTCTGTCTTAAAATTTTACAATGAAATGTATTGCATCAACACAACAACATACTGCACATCCTAAATACAAAGCATTTCGAGACAGCAGAAAAACTTCGCTCAGTTGTGCGAAAGGTACAATGTGAGAAGTGACTGAATTAATATACAGAGAGTGTGGTTATGATCTTATTAAATACCTTTCTTCCCAATTACTATTTTAAAATGTTTTTTTTTATTATTATTAACATCTTTTAAAAAGATCAGTTTTGTTTTTTTAATTTTTTTAGGGACTTTGAAAACTGTATATGGAAGGGAGTACGGGGAATTGATTTAGGACTCCTGGAAGATGCTGCATTGACAACCAAAGATTTTTATGCATAGAAAGATACAAAGGCATGTTGTAGGTTTCCCAATACCAACCCACCAATGTGCCTCAGTTTTGATCTGGAAAAGAAACAAGGAGTCTAGTGGCACTTTTAGGCTATGTCTACACTTGTAAAGTTGTCGACTCCGTTAAATCGACTTAACAAGGTCAACTTTAAGTCAACTTAAAGTCGACCTGGTTAAGTCGACTTAACAGTAGACATAGCTTTCCACACTGACTTTAAGTCAACTTAATAAGGTCGACTAAGTGTTATTCCCCGTCCACACTGGCTTTAAGTCGACTTAAGAAGTCAACGTAAGGCTTAAGTCAACCTTCAGAAGTGGTATTATTAAGTCAACCTTAGGGTACGCCTACACTGGCAAGTTAGGTCAACTTAAAGATGCTTAAGTCGACCTAAACAAAGCCATGTCCACACTGGGTTTTTATTAAGTTGACTTAATAACACCACCTCTGTAGGTCGACTTAAGCCATAAATTGACTCCTTAATCTGATTTAAGGCCAGTGTAGCCAGGGATTAGCACTAAATTGACTTTATTAAGTCAACTTAAAGCCAGTATAATGGCTATCTCTGCTGTTAAGTCGACTTAACAAGGTCAACTTAAAGTGTAGCCAATTTAAGTCGACTTAACAAGATCGACTTTAAGTCGGCTGAAAGTTGATCTTGTTAAATCGACTTAACAAAGTCGACTTATCTTTTCAAGTGTAGACATAGCCCTAGAGACTAACACATTTATCTATCACATGGGCTTTTGTGGGAGAAAATCCCACCATGTCAGACCTTGAAGATGGAGAACTACAGATGAATGGGAGGAAAATAAATGCAGGGAAGTGTAAGTCATAGGATCAAGTCAGACTGTTACAGCAAATCAAAACAGTTTTTTAGATTCAAACAGTGGAGAACTGCATATTAGAAGCAAGTGAGATAAAAAGAAATGATAATTATCTGTTGTAATTAGGAAAAAAAGCCAAAATCCCCATTTAACCCTAAGGCAATGGTGTCAAATCTACATATGAATGCCAGTTCTGCAGTTTCCCTTTGAAGCTTTGATTTGTAATCCATTTGTCTAGGTTGGGTTATTAACATATCATCCAGGGAGTGAGCAGGAAGAGTGAAGTGTTCCCTATTGGTTTTTGAATGTTATTTTTTATGTCAGATTTGTGTCCATGTAGTCTTTTGCACAGAGCCTGTCCTGTTGGTCCAACGTACAAGGCAGAGGGGCATTTCTGACACAAGCTAAATCACATTATGCCATCATGTGCCAGAAATTCCCCTCTGCCTTATTCATTAGACAAACAGGACAGGCTCTTTGTTAATAAACCCGTTCTTACTCTTACTATCTCAGTACAATGCAGTAAGGAAAAGTATATTACCCCAGCCAAGCTAACAAGCTGTTGTGTGTACTGACTCGGGGGGGGGGGGGCAGTAAATTTGGTGTTACTCTGTGTGCATTCAATAAGAGAGACTGGAAAGTGCAGAGGAGACAGCTTTGGGGAGATGCAGGGCTTGAAGAGTTGTTAGGGTCATGCTGCAAGGAATAACTAGGTTGGTGGAAGCTCAGATTCAGACCTTTATGCTGTGGGCATGCTACTCATTTCAAGTCTCTGAGCCAAAACTTCACAGTAGAAAGACATCCAAGATAACAGAGCAGGTGGTAACAGCACCCCATTTTTTAGAGACATGCTCTGGCCCTTCCTCTGGTCACCCATGACATAGGCAAGGAATTTGAGTTCTAGTTGTAGTTGAAAATTAAGGAGTGCTTGGATACCTGTGTCTGTCCAGGTTTGCCACAACCATCCCTTTCCCTCAGAAATATCCCAGGATTATATTTAATTTTATAATACTTATTGTTAAATGGTTACTTACACAGAAAGCTATGATAACAATGGAGACAGAGATGCTACATCCAAGAAGAAAGAACCACACCCACCAGGTTTCATCAGACCTGCTGCTGCTGCTGCTATGGCTATTGTATTTGTAATCTGAAATTAGAAAAGGGAAATTTAAGTATCTAAAAACCCAAAATGGCTTTTCAGCTGACCTTTTTATGTGATAGATTAGAAGGGCTTGGTCACACTTGGTTATTATTCATATTTATCGCATTTTCTTTCATTAATTTTTCAGACTAAGGGTTTGAGCCTCTTCTGGGCATACCACTTCAAAGCATGAGATTTCTGCATATAATGATAACTTGTTTATAAAATGGATGGAATCCTAAATTTACAGTTAATTCATATATTCCAAGGCCAGAAGGGACCATTGTAATCCTCTAGTCAGATCCCCTGTAGAACACAGACCAGGAAGTTCCCCAAAATAATTCCTAGGTATAGCTTTTAGAAAAAATCCAATCTTGAATTAAAAATTGTCATTGGTAAAGAATCCACCCAGTTAACAGTAAAATCTCTGAAAACCTCTTTGAAATATAAAAGCAAAGTGCTCTCATAAAGAAAACAATCCACTTATATGATAATGGCTACTTCTTTTAATTTCAGACAACCGCTTTTCTAAAACAGAAATCACAGGGTAATGGTGCTCTGCTTTCCAAGAGAATTAATCTAAGTGGCCATTGAAAGCTGATGGGATCTCAGCAAACTGCAGTTGGACAGTCTGTTGAATATAGTGGGGAATTAAGTATTTGGCAATTGTCCTGCATATGCTAACCTACTGTTCAAACAGATAGTGAAGGATCTGTATTGTCAAGGCAGCATTTCTTAACAAGTGGATTGTGGATCCTAGAAGGACCATGAAAGTCAATCAGGCAGGTGTCACAAAGTATTGAAAATTTTCTTACAATATAAAGCAAAAGCAATTTTCACTCTCCATTCCCCACACAATTCGACCCTTCAAGGTCAATCTCTTGAAACACACACACAAATTATACTGGGTTATCATTCATATATATTTACTGTAAAAATAAGAATAAGAAATGTAAGGTGCTCATGGGCCATGGTTCACTTGTGGGTTTAAACTAGCATAAAAGATGGAGTATCTGAAACTTGAAGTCTTTAAATCATGATTTGAGGACTTCAGTAACTCAGCCAAAGGTTGGGGGTCTATTACAGGAGTGGACAGGCAAGGTTTTGTGGCCTGCAATGTGCAGGAAGTCAGACTAGATGATCACATGGCCTTGAAATCTATGGGTGCATCTACACTTGTGAATTAAGTCGACTTAAGCCTGTTTAAGTCGACTTAATTTAATCTGTGTCTACACTGCAATTTCCTTAAGTCGACTTAAGCTTTATAAAGTTGACTTAGCCAGTGTAGACGCAGATTAGCCCTAAGTCGACTTTAAGTCGACTTAAAGGGCCCCAGAGCTCCCCCACTGACCTCCCTGCTGCGGTGGCTGGCACAGCCAGAGCCTGGCATGCCCACCCACAGGGCAGGACACAGCCCTGCCCTGCCCATCCCCGCTCCTATACCCTGCCCCGCCTCAGCCTCAGGGTACAATGGGGCAAATGCTGAGCCCCCTGGCATTTTGGAAGGGGTGCCCCCCCTGCCACCATGGACCTGTCCCAAGTCCACCTAGCCCCTAGAAGTCAACTTAGGCATCCAGTGCGGATGCTCTAAGTCGATTTGGCAAAGTCCTCTTTAAGTCGACTTAATTTTATAGTGTTGACATGCTAAGTCGACTTATTTTGACAAGTGTAAACATAGCCTATGAGTCTATGAGTGAGGGTGGGAGGGTGTCAAATAAATAAATAAATAAAATAACAATAGTTTGTGGTAAATCTTGGAATGTGCTTCTTTTTATGTCATTGTTACATACATGTACATACAACTCCAGCCATCTTCTTCCACCCTTTCCCTGATTTTGAATCACATTCCTCTAAAACAACAATTTGCTGAGACTGTGAGAGAGGAAGCAGTTTAACTAGAGGGTCAATTTAGATCATCTTTATATACACCAAATCTACTTCTGTTATTTGCAACAGTTCCTTACCACGTACTGTGAGCCTGCTGCCACTTCCACATTTGTTCCTCACTGGCGGTGGATCAATTAGATGTACGTCACAGAAGTACATATCACTGTCATTCAGCTGAACTTTGTCCAGTTGTAAGATTGAAAATCTTTTGGACACTTTTGTTGTAATGGTCACCTGTGTCTTTTGAAAAGGAGACATGATTGTGCTTGACCGGAGCCCAGGCTGACTACAACTAGGGCCTTTCCTCCAGTACACCTCTGTGTCATCTGTGGTTTTATCTGAGTAGTCAAAGTGACACAATATCAAAATGGTTGAATCGAGAGACACGTTGATGTCATGGGGATATTGCAGAACTGAAAGTTCTGGTCCATGGGTAACTGTAACATGGAAATAAAAAGCATGTAAAAAGCACAAAGAAACCATTTGGGGACTTTTTTTTTTTTTTTTTTTAATGTGAAGATAGAATTTCGGGCATCTCCAGAAATATAGACTTCTACCATTATAGAAAAGCTCCAGCCATGAATATACTGGGTAAAACCCTACCCCTATTGAAGTTGATGGGAATTTTTCCTTTGGCTTCAATAAGACCAGACTTTCATGTACTTTGTTCAGATAAAAATCAGTGAAGAATTTACAAGCTATAAAGTAGTATTCTTCTGTGCATAGTACTTATGTTGAGGACTCTAGTCTTCTAAGAACATCAAGTCCAAGAAATGATAACTGCATGGAATACACAGAGATGGGATTGAACTAAGCTTTAAAACTGAACATTCCTGAACCTGCTTGAAGTTTGGATCCAGATCAGAATTAACATTTTCTATAATAGCCTGGAAGAAAAGTATAGATCAGGATATACTCAAACCTTGGGATGTTCAGATCCAAACTTTTATGACCTGAACCCATTTCTGAATAAATCATCTTTTTAAAAGTACTGTACAGTAGAGCAGGGCAAATACTGGATTTTTGTTTGTTTGGGTTTTTTTGATTGTTTGTTTGCTAGCAACTCAAATAAACAAACAACATTTTTGGACAAATAAAATGTTTGCTTTTTTATTTTGCCAAAATAATTGCTGAAATTGACACAAATTGCTTTGTTCATCTCAAATCTACATATTTCACCAACAAATTTTTTTTTAAATGTCACCAGCACTATTAAGCATCTGTACACACACAATATGTGATTACTATGTATAACTAGTGTTTTTTTCACTACATATACAAGAATTCCTATCTCATATGTAAGTAAGACAGCTTCTCAGCTATAATATATAATATTTGGAGAAAACAGTTTGTTAGACACCAGTATTCAAATGCATAAAGTATGACATTAAATTGCTGATAAAATGAGAAGCCCTGACACAGTAAGAGAAACAGACCCTGTGCAGCCCTGTGATTTACATTTCGTAAGCTCTCTTTTCTAATGTCATAATTTTACCTCAAAATAGTCATTGAAGGTATTGTCATTTTGGTTTGCAATTTGGGACAGACATGTCACTGATAATTTTATTCAATAAAGAAAAACAGTATGAAAAATCTACTTTCCACATTCTGAAAATTTGATTTAGATTTAAGAAAGTATGCCAGTTTAATCAGACTGTTTGTATATGTTAAAAAGAAAGCCAAGACCACAGTAAAGAGGTGGATAAAACCAAAGAAAACACTGTTTATTTTAATGCACCATTATCTAAACATATGATCTTATTTATTAAGGTGTGGAATCTCCCACACTCTCTCTTGGAAAGTGGTACTGGAGAATAAGAAACATGATTAGATATAGTACCTAATGAATATTCATTTTTATTGTAGAATTATTTTACTGATTACAGGAGTATTTGTATTGGTCTGTGTTTTCCTTATAACATTTTCTATATTTTTATCATACAATTAATTAAAATGGGAATGCTGACTTTCTAGTTGTGTAATTAACTTATTTTATTGCTGTGATCTAGATAATGCTGGGAATGGTCATTACCGTTTTTCATTTTCAGGGCTTCGAGTCTTAATTTTTTGTTAACCCTGTTAAGTCAGCCTTTGATAGAGCCTTATATTGTATGAGAGCCTCCTTAAAGTTGTGTGTGCGCTCACAATTCAGGTGACTAGAGAACACCAGGTAATGTATGCTTTCATTGTTTTCTTGTACATAAAACAAACAACATTGTAGGAAAATGCAGAGCATGAGTACACCTGAAATGCCTATATATTGTGTATCAAACAACTAAATGCCTAGAATATGAATTAAAGTAAGATTTTTATGTATAAATTACGTTACATACATATCTTTCTCTCTCTAGTAGCTATTTGCTGTGAAGCAGTGCAAAGCACTCAGAAAGACTTTCTGGATAACAGTCAATGTAGCA
The DNA here is from genome assembly GCA_007922175.1 of Pelusios castaneus. Lineage (NCBI taxonomy): Eukaryota > Metazoa > Chordata > Testudines > Pelomedusidae > Pelusios > Pelusios castaneus. The sequence goes on along the minus strand of ML686006.1, from coordinate 5,696,830 downwards.
AACAACGAGTCCTGTGGCACTTTTCAAGATTAACAAATGTTTTTGTCATATGAGCTCTTGTGGGATAAAATCCCACTTCGTCAGATGCTTTGAAGATAGGGAGCTTAGAGAATGGGAGGAAAATGAATGCAGGGAAATGTAAGTCTTAGTATCAGGTCAGGCTGTAACAGCAAATCAGAGCCGGTGTTAAGACTCAAACACTGGGGAACAGCATATAGAAGAACGTGAGGTCAAATCACCTGGTGTAATGAGAAAAAAAATCCGTAGTTCTTGTTTAACAAATACATTTGTTAGTCTTTATAAGTGCCACAGGTCTCCTTATTTGTTTTGCTGAATTAGATTAACACGGCTACCCATTTGGAACTAGTCAACATAGCAGACTATGCCACTTGCAATTGCTTTCCTTCAGCATAAGAATTCTGTGATGTGTCCAATGTTGTAAGGGACAAAGCTGAAGTGCACTGTTTAGTCAAAGCTGGGTCAGTGTTAAGAGCTGCTTCAGGAATTCTTTAACTTGTTCTGAGTGACAAATAAATAACTGGCAACCTCCAGGATAAGGTCAAGTGACAGCCACCTATGTCCCCTTTCTCCACCTCAGATATGTTGAGGAGCTCGATTGAATTAGAGGCTCTGGCCCTATGTGTTTTTAACATTCTAACTAGAAGTATTCTCTATGCTAAATTCACATCATGTATATTGCTATCTCTTACTGTTTTAGAATTAAATAAGGTTAATCCTTTAGTTTTAAACCTACATTTATATACTGGCTCCAAAAATAGGGAAATCTTTCCTAATCACAAGGAAAATACGCTTTTGAAAAATGTAACAAAAGAAATGAAAGTATCTGACATGTTTAAAGGTGGAAATGGCTGTTTGCAGATGGCTGTTTTATTTGGAGAAAACATCCATTTATTTTAAGGAATGTATCTGTGAAAGTGGTAACATCAGATATGCTGCACTTCAAAGAGACTTGGTTCTCTTTTGTGATGTCTAACGTAGTAAACCTTTTGTTGAACATTTAAAATAGGGGGGGAAAAAACCTAGAAGAATATATGTGTGGCCTCCCCCCAGTCCTCTTGATTAAAAAAGAAATTCATAGATTATCTTCAGAAATGAATACATACAATTGATAATGATATTCCAAAATCCTCACTAACCCATTCCAGGTTAATTTACTTAGTGAAGTGAAATAGATGGTTCATGTGTGGAAATCTTGTATGATGTTTTGAATGTGCACTAGTAAATTAAGAAGATAAATATAACAGTTCTTTGAAGGCTGTATTAAATTTGGATCAGTCATCTCATAAGTTACTAGGGGATGCTCTATTGAATTTGATTTAATAAAACAAATCAAAATAAAAATTGAGAGGATTGCAGATTAGCTAAAATATTAGAGACAGTACACAAAAATAAAAACAATCTTAATGTGTTTAATCAAATGAATTCTAAAATTATGTTCTGTTTCTTTTAAAGCTATTTTAAATGTTTTAAGTTTTCCTCCATAAAAGAGCAATCCTTTGATAGTTATAACTCTAAATAAAAATATTATTTAGAAGTAAAAAAAATTGACCGCTTTGTCTTATTATTATTACTTGCTTTAATACTTCCTGCAATAATCAATTTGCAGCATGGAGAGGTCAGAAAAATATCTTACCTGTGAGTTGAATAAAATAAGAAATCATAACCAATATGACAAGTGGCTTCATTTTCTTCAGATTCCTAATGTGGATGACTTAAACCTCATTTGAAACACTTGATGCTGCACTTGTCAGCAATTTCTGAGGTCATAAATATAAATTCTCCAAAACATGTTATTAACTATGTTTCTGGGAGGGAGGTTTTGTGGTTTATTACTTCTCACCATTTTCCTTCCTGTGATGTTGTCCGAGCCGATGCAAGTTATATGTAGACTAAGCAATTGCTTAAATTATGCTTAATGAATTCTCAATGAGATTTTATTTGGAAGGCTAAGGCACTATGGCACATTTATTGTGAATACAAAGAACTCAAAAACTTGAGCAACACTGAGGCTGGTAACTATCTCTCTTTAGCATATGCTCCACACACACACAATTCTGCTGAAGGGAGATAGTTACCAGCCTCAGTGTTGTTCAAGTCAAACCACTAGCCTGGTGTGTGAACTTGAGAGTGGAGCCGTGTCCAGTTGATTACGACACGACATACTTTGAAGTTTGCAGAATAAACCCAAAGTCCCTCATTTTCTTCACCCTTTTCATAGGGGTGAAATCACATAAGTCTATGGAAATTGCTGCATCGTGTTTTTCCATGTTTGAAGTGACAGTTCATCACTCTTAGATGTAACAAACATGATGTTTCCATTGTTATCTTTTTGTTTCTGCTTCACACTTTATCTCATTCCTGTCCTTGAGTGTTAATTCCACTGTTCTTTGTGGTTAACTTTCTCACATTCTTCAGCCATTTGTATCATTAAAAAAAAAAAAAAAAGCCCTTTTTGGAGACTGGTATATGTCCCTTTGCATCCTCTTATTAGTTTTAACCTTTATTTATTTACATTCCCTCCTCAATCACACAAACTAAAAAAAATTTACTAACTTTTCTACATTCCATTTGGTTAATTGAAACAAATTCTAAAGCAGAGCTCCTGTTGTTTTCCGGCCTCGAAGAAACTGCTTGTTTGATTTCTCATCCTTAGCTTACCGAAAGTTTCAATAAACCTTTGGTGTCTTAACATATCAATTGATCTCAGTGTTTATATACATAAACACTTTGTACACATCAACAAAGTCTGGCAAAACAGGACATCACAGGGTAGTGATGTTAGGAAGTGTTGTAGTACATTGGTAGTTATCTCAGAATGTTTCCTTGTGATCTTTCTGTCTACAGCAGTAATTTCCCTCTGAACTTTTCACTTTAATACAAACACATATTTTCTACTTTGGGGCCTACATTAGGACCCCAACCTTAAGGGGGGGCCACCTATTCATTTTTTATTATGTGATGGGCATGGGAAAATATTCCTGCTGTGAGCACCCAGTGGGCCAGCACCACCTCCAGATGTTGTTACTATATTTTCTAATCTATAACAGGTTATCTGTTCACTGTACTGCTCTAAATCATATTCCGTTAGGGCTGAGGTTCTTTCCCCTCATCAGAATTGTTCCTTGGTTGGTAATTCAACAAGGGAATGAAAAGTTTTATTTCTGATTCACATGGGTATTGCAGCATGCCATTGCTCTGTTCATCCCCCTCCCACTTTCCTCCTGCTCCAGTAACTATGGACTATATGAAAGATAGAAGCCCTAAGGAGAGGGAGAAGATTTTCACAGACAATACATCTGAGGCAGCACTAAAAACCACCATCAGGTGGAACTACTCCTAGAAAGCAGTGCAGAACTACTTAATTTAATCATTGGTCTCCATCTGACTATATGGTCCAATGGATACTGAGTTAGAATATCATTGCTTTGTTCTTTTCAATATTAGTCCAGCTAGACAATTAAAAGTGATATTGCTGGAAAGATAATGCCTAGGAAATGATTGGTCATGAGCAATGGTCTCAGCTAATGCAGGTTCCCCTTTAGTTCAAATGCATGTCCCAGAACAAATATTTGTGTAGTATCCAGACTAGCATTTACAAGCCAGCTGGCTAACTTGAGTTAACTGTCAACAATTAACTCAATTAAAATGGGCAAAAACCTTTAGGTTAGATATACCTGAAGTAGTCCGTATCACTTGACCTAAAGAAGTAAAGCTCATGAGGTTGGAGGGGAGCAAGAGAGAATATCAGCTTTTCATTAAGGACATATATAGAAAGAAAATAGAAGAGATAATATGATTCGTTATTACAGTTAGGCTGCATGTTCACAGATCATGAATATGTGATGTAACTGCTGCCAACTGTACTCGATGATCATCAGTTTAAAGAGCAAAACAAGGCAAGGAAGTGAAGAAAACATTTGTAAGCTAAACTTTATAGCTCTTGAATACCCAGATAACACTCCATTTTTATCTATAACGTTTTGAACAGCCATGATAAAAGCCTTGGGGGAGGCAGATTTGAATATCTGATTCAGAAACCACAGATTAAAATCAAAAGATAATTTAATATAGCTGGCTTGGGGATTCACACAGGCACACAAAGAATTGAGAATTATGGCCAAGAGAAGAGAATTTTTCAGAAAAGTTCAGTTATCAGAAAGTGACAAAGTTACATTGCAGTTTGTCTGACTTCCTAATAGTTGTAATTTGATTGTTACCTGTTTTAGTCAACAGACATTTAAAATAATTTAAAGCTTTCTTGCCTAAGGAAAGCCACCCATGAGCAATCTTTGACTTAATATAGCTGAGAGACCATCCAGAGAACAGAAAGGGTTGCCTATAGATATAGCTACCAAAATGTTAAGAAACTTAAATTGAGAAAACCATGTGCCTTTCATAAGTAAGGCAGTTTAAAATATATATAAACTATCTCTCAGAACCGATAGACACAAAAAGAAACCCTAAGTGATGTTCAGAAAAAATGGCGAAAGGTTTGTTTTTTACTGTTGGTCAAATTGTGCCACAGTCCCAAGTGCTCAGTTCAGCAGAGCACTTAAGTTCATGCTTTATGTTAACCATGTGCTTAAGTCTATTGCTAATCAGCCAACTACTTAAAAAATGACTTTAAGTTGCATTGAAGCTAATTTTACTTAACACAAACTTAAATACATTGCTAAACCAGGGACTGTGTAAACCTTCTTGTGACAGAAGCATGAAGAAGGATCCAGATTAATGAAGAGCTCAGATATAACTAGTTACAAAAGAGCTAATTCATGGCATATTATAGGAACCATTAAAATGGCATTGCACAGCAGAATTAGACAAAATTGTAACAGGGTGATCTGCCCCATCAAGGGGAGGGAGTCTTGGGCCACCAGCCTGGTTCTAAGGTAGAATCTCTTTAAGAACAGGTTTGAGCTTAACTGAAAAATAAAATTAAATTGCTTTGAACCAAACCTGAATTGTTATATATATATATTTTTTTTTTTCCTCACTGAAACACATCATTTTTGGTTGAATAAAATATTTGTTTGATCCAAAACGGTTTTGTAGTTCAGGCTGGAGGGTCTTTTTTCTATTTTTTTTAATTTTAATTAATGGAACTTGTACTTAAAATACCATTTCAAACCAAAAAGTTTAAACATTTTATCTCAATGGCAACTTTTCAGCCAAAGCTAATCATCTAATTTGAAAATAGTTTTGGTGCTCTGGAAAAAAAAATCCGAGTGGATTTACTCTGCTAAAAATATTCAACCCATTGCCAATGCCAAACTGGTTTATTTTGGAGTTTCCTAAAGACTGCCATGCAATCAATAATTGGTTCCCGTAATAAAGGCATAAGCAGATTCTGTGTGTGGTGTTTAATCCTGCCTGGTTTGCAGAAACAGGCAAATAGCGTGTCATGTGGTAAAGAATATGGAAAGGCAATTGGCCTCTGATACTGAGGGATAAATGAAGCAGCTAACCCTCCTAATAGTCCTATATATATTTTAAACAAGAAGATTGTCAAATAGAAATGCTACAGAACCTTATGTGAGGCAATCCTTGAGGCTGAAGACCAATTGCTTAAAACTGCCTCATAGACTTTAAGGTCAGACGGGACCAGTACAATCATCTAGTCTGACCTCCTGACCTTTCCAAGATAGGACTGCTCTTGAGTGGTTTCATACTTATGTACTCCCCACTGGGTCTCTCAGCAATAGACTGTGATCAATATTATCTAAAATATTAACAAAGGCAACAATAAGCACATAAAAAATATTTTCTTGATCTGCTACCAGAAGATGATGTGTATCTGTGGACTGCATCTAAGTGTTAATTATTGAAACATGTTAATGCAATTGCTTCTTTTATGGAAGCAAAGAACCTATCCTCCATAAAGGTAGGTATTATCACTCTTCACCAATAATGGACTTAGTTCTTCCAACAGCTCAAGAGGATGTAAGTCTAAGGTGCAGACTGAATCTGAAGTATTTCTAGTATTGCTAGGACCTCTGTGAATGTTATTGAATTTCAAGCTACTGGAAAGGACAGATTTTCAAAGATGCTGAGCACCCATAGGTCTCATTGGCAATGTCTACACTAGGAAAAGTTAGGTCGACTTTGTTAAGTTGACCTAAAGTCGACCTTATTAGGTCAACTTAACCAAGTTCTTTCCCTTAACCGGGACTTAGTAATTCGACCTAATTTCCCTTGGGTCGACCTAAGAAAGTGGATTTATGTGTCCACACTGGGCTTAAGTTGACCTAAGGAAGTGTTAGGTCGACCTAAGGAGGCTTAGTTCGACCTAATGAGTGGTCCTTACTAAGTCGACCTAACCTTTCATTAGGTCGACTTAAGGATTTTCTTAAGTCGACCCAATGAAAGCCTGGTGTGGACAGGGCTCAAGTTAGGTCGACTTAAGCCTCCTTAAGTCGACCTAACTTGCCAGTGTAGGCATAGCCATTAAAATCAATGGGAGCTGCAGGTGATTGGCCATGACCATTGATAACCTTCAGAAACTCCCCTGCATCCACAGCGACAGATAATTAAAAGCAGAAAACTTATTCAAAAGGGTTTTTGGGGACAGTGTGAAAGGGAGGGGAGAGCATGGTGGTTAGGTTCAAAAGATTAAACCAAACTCTTTTATTCTGTCCACAAGTATCTAAACCTTTCGGAAATAATGAGGCTTAATTCATGGTTGTGGATGTGTGGTTGATCATGAAAGATGGTCTCATAACGTTGTTTTGCTTCCGAATTTTGTTTTCCCCAGTAAAAACAAAGAGCTAGGTTATCAGATTTGGTTTTTTTCAGTTGGTTGGAGTTAAAAAAACAAACAAACAAAATCCACTATTTTTCTTGATTTGCCTGAGGCTTCGTGAAAGTCTTTGACTTATTCTCTTTTCACCACCGTCAAGCTTGGAAAGAAAACATTCATTGTTACTTATAAATAAGGGGGGGGGGAGAGGGAAAAGAGTGCCTGGCTTTTGAGAGCTTGGAGCAGCTACAGACTAAACTAAAAATGTGAAATGAGATTTTTTAAAAATGATTTTAATGAATGCTCTCACCGCTACATATTTCAGTACGTGTACAACTTCAGATGCTGACCAGATAGCTCAGGGGAAAAAAAATCATGGCAATTTTTTTGTTTTTTTGGAGGGCTGGTGTCCCAATGACTGATTCATAGATTGAAAAAAAGTAATTCATGAATGGGGGAGAAAAAATAATTTAGGATTTAGGCATATTGGGAAGGTGACAAAGATGTTTATAATGCATTTGCCAAGCTGTATTTGTCCTGTGGATAAATTAAGGTATATAATTTTCAGTGTTATCAATCACCTGCATTTTGTCACCCTCAAATTCACTCATACAAATAGGGATTTGAGAACTAGTATCTGTCTTTGAGGAATCCAGCGCTATATATTTATCGTCAGCTGGCAAAGTCACAGATTTCATGGTGAACTGACGAAATACCTATTTTCTGTCACTGCAGAGAAACCAGCAGCTATTTAAGAAACAGATGGGCCTACAGAAGAAGTAATTCGGTTTCTTATAAAAGAATTGGATCAAGTAAATTGCACACAGGCAGTTTTTAAATAAATCAACAAATGAATCGCAATGTCCTGTATACACATAGTTTAACATAAGCAGGAAAAGGACTAAGTTCTAAACCATGAATTAGAGAGACAAGGTGAATGAGGTAATATATTTTATTTGACCAATCTCTATTGGAGAAAGAGACAAGCTTTTGAATTTACAGACTTAAAAGAAAAGCTTGGTGTAACTCAGTGTATTTTCTTTGTACTAGAGTGCTTTTTCTTAGCTTTTAATTTTAAAGTAAAATGAGAGTGGATAAATAAACATTGCATGTTGTAAAAAGGAGTTCCATTTGAACTGACATTTCCCTTGGAAACAGTTTTATTAGCCACCATAATTTTTTCTATTTATATTCTATTTAATCCACACTTTCTGCGCACACACAAGACATCAACAAAGCTGTTACTGAGTCACAGGAAGAATTCTGTCAGCATAACTACTTGTAAGATACCTTTTAGTGTGCCTGAATTTGACACTGTTTGCAGTACAGATGTGAGAGGTATGTACCTTGGGGGATGTCTTTTTACAATTCCATTTTGTTAATCCGTTGGTTTTTCTTAAATTGCTGCAGCATCAAAAATTATCAGTTGTCTTCTAATTTTTAAGGGTGCATCTACACTGGCAACTTAGGGTGACTTAAGGACGCTTAAGTCGATCTAAACAAAGCCACATCCACACTGGGCTTTTATTAAGTTGACTTAAGTACTTCCTTAAGTCGACTTAATAACTACCACTCTTTAGGTCGACTTAATGCCTAAGTCGGTTCATTAAGTTGACCTAAAACTGGTGTGGACGCCCTAAGTTGACTTAATTCCCTAAGTCGATCTGGGGCTGGGGACAAGGAAGCCGCGGCTCCCACCGGGAACAAGGGAGCCGCCCGTGGCTCCCTGGTGGAAGGGAGCCTTGCATGCTCCCTTCTCTCTGAGGGGAGCCACAGCTCCCTTGTCCCCGGGGGGACCTGCGGCTTCCTTCTCCCTGGGAGCCACAACTCCCTTCTTGCCAAGCTTCCCAGCAAGAAGGGAGCCACAGCTCCCACCGAGAAGGGAGCTGCAGTTCCCTGGCAAAAAGGGAAAGAGGGCTCCCCTTTTTGCCAAGGAGCCGCGACTCTCTTCTCGCTGAGATCCACAGCTCCCTTCTTGTGGGAAGCTGAGGCACCCTTCTTGCCAGGGAGCTGGGCAAGCAAGGAGCTGCGGCTCCCCTTGTCCCCGGGAGCCATGTGCTTCCAGTTGTCTGCTGGGGGATAATCTAAATGGCATCGCTCCATTTATCAGAGGGGTCAATCAATAAGAATGGTAGGGGGAAAAAAAAGCAAACTGCCAGAAAACTATTGCATTTGAATACGTTTGCCAGTGTTTCTAGATAGTTATAATGGGAACCTGATTCTGCACACTGTCACATTGATTTTTTAGTAGTATAACTCAGATGAAATAACTGAAAATACACCAGAATAAAAGTGATGTTTCATTATGAAGAATCAGGCCCAGGTTTAGTTAAAGATCATGAGTCTTTGTTGCTAACTACTCTGTGATCCATAGTGGCAACCTGGAAAGGAAAATAATCATTGAGTTCTGCATTTCTGTGTCACAGAGCGTCTCTCTAGTCTCCCTTTGATGAGCAACATCTCTCTCACAGTAGAAGCCCTTCAAACACAGCAACAGCCTCTGTCTTTGTGCTTTGGAAGTTGAGGCCTTGACACACACTCCTCTGATGTTTGCAATTCCTGATTTCTCAAGAGAGAGTCTGTACATCATTGAAATTCCCTGGGAAAATACTTAAAAGGGAAAAGGGATGAGCTATACAATGAAAGTTGAGGTAGTTGTTTCAGAGGAAATTGAGGAGGTTGTAGAGAGGAGCAAAAAAAGAGAGAGTTGCCCCCCATGAACCTTTCCTCTTTATTTTATCCTTTCTGTAGAATGGTTCTTTCTTCTTTGAGTTGATGAACTCCTGGGTTGAATGAGTAGAATTCCTGCATCCTTCTATTATTTTGTTCTTTTACACTATAGGCAATGTTATTTTACCTACAGACTGGGTTATGACTAGAAAGTGATCCCAGTATGAGAATCATACAGTCAAGACGGTCTGTGGATACTGCAGAACAGAACATATTGCAATTAAATTATTTCATTCCTGAGGAAAGATTTATATTATTCACTTATGCCTATAGCACATATGAATAATTCAACTTTTCTTCATTTGATAATCACACTGTTTCTCAAGTTGCTTTCATCTACCATATGCATATAATTAGGTCAAAGTAAGTTTTTTTTAATTTTCACTGGTTTTACTAGTATATTTTTCTGTCACCATTGTATTACAGAAATGCAGATAGAGGTCTGGGTATGGTCTATTGTGAGGGAAGACCAAAAATATTCACATCAATAGGAGATATATTACTTTGGTCAAGCCGCTCAATTTATCTTCTGTAAACTAGGGAAGATAGTGCTTCCTTTCCCTGTCTTGTCTATTTAGTTTAGAAGCTTTACAGGTCAGGGACTATTTTAGACTATGGATTTGTACAGTGCATAGCACAATAGATCTCAGTCTTGGCCGAGGCCTCTAGCTGCTACTGTAATGAAATAGATAAAAGCAATTGTGGCTGCAAAATCATTTATATTCTTTGCCCACAAAAGTGAGAATTATACATTTTGTGTGTGTACACATTCAATATAGATGCATAATCACAGATACAAACTTTTATACTCTGTTTATGTATTCAATATACATTATGCCCTCCAGAGTTGAATAACCACATGATATATCATTTCTCAAGTTAGACGCTACTGTTTATATTCTGTAATATATAACTGATGAATTTAGCTGTCAGACCTCATTCTGTGTTGTCATTCTGAATATGGATGGCAACCAAGTTTCTCATCCATTGTTATCTTTCCTCCCTTGCTTTAGTCACAGCTCAGCTTTTAAGATAGTGTCTAGTGATTTGCTAAATTGGTAACCGCACAGTGTTGTGTTTTGGGGTCCCTTTTGATAATTCTCCTCTCTCCCAGCACATTCCTCAGCTTTTCCTCTGATTCAACAGTCTGCTTCCCCCCCACCCCCCTTAGAATATTTTGGATGAATATATTGAAGTTAGGATGAAACAATGATTTCTGTTTAGTCTGCTGTCCTCCATCTTTCTTTCTTTCTTTCTTTCTTTCTTTCTTTCTTTCTTTCTTTCTTTCTTTCTTAAATCAGAGTGACATGGAAATAGAACTTCAGACCGGCTTCATCCATTCTGGTCTACATCATCTTATCCATTCTTTGAGATTTTACTCACTACTCACAGCTGAGTCTTTGGTTCTTATATGGAAACCTAGAACACCTACAACTTTCTTCGTAACTGTCCTTGCACCTTCCACTTGTCTATCTGACATTCGGAAAAAGAAGTCTGATTTTATTTTTCTTGTTTTAAATCAGGATACCAACTTGCCTCGTCCCCCCAACCTCCTACCCAACGCACAAACACTTTATATTAATTCTGATAACAGTGGAGTGCTAAAATTTATGAACTCCCTTCTTTTGCCACTCGTATTTGCAGGATTTAGCTCCATACTACTCTTCTAGATACCACATTCTTAGCAGGTGGAGTGCTACTGATTGTGGCTGCATCAGAAGTCCTGTGACTTTTCAAGTAGTCCTGAGCCATCTTGCAAAGGACTACAGGGGCATCAAATTATGATTTCAAAGGCTCCTGAAAATTGCTGCCCTCCACAATCTTACATATCAGAGCAATATGTCTTCCCCTTGTAATATTGCAACAGCAATAAGCAAAGACAAATAGCTAATAACGCTAATAACATATTTATTCTTAATCTATAAAACACCTTATTTAGAACAGAACCTTTATCTCTGTCTGCAGGGTGTTCATCTTTAGCCAGCAAACACCATCTTTAGCCAGCAAACACCAGCAAACACCAAATGCACACAAACATTATTTGAAGAAGCACCATGATCCAAATTTGCTGTCTTTCATTCTAATAGTAATATGTTTTTGTCTTCAGAGAGTATAGCCATGCACCACTAGGGGCTTTTCTGTCTCTCCCTCACAAACCCCTCAGAAACCCTCCAGTTCAGCAGTCACCAATGCAGGGACTTCTCAGCCTCTGCTTGGTTTCCACCCCTGTTTCTTTTGCTTAGGCCTATATATATCCCCTCTCTAATTAGACCGAAAGCTGCTTCCCATTCATCCATCAGGTATAGATGTTTCTAGCCAGCTCCAATTTACCTTGCCTAATTGCAAGGGCAGAGGGCTGGCTAAAGAGGTATTGCCCAGTATGCTGCCACATTGAAGTTTAAGCTAAAATTCAGGATGAGAATGGCCAGAATAGTGACAGTGCTGTAAACAAGAAAGAATAATAAGGGAGGGGCAGGGGGGAATGACTTTTGTGACCACCTTACATCATTGGAAAATCAAGGAAACAAATCATAAACTTCAAAATCTTGATGGGTAGGTTAAGTGCAGTGGAAAAAATACCCATAGCAGCTATACACTAAGTTTGTGTCCATTCATATTTTTCTCATTAACTGCAATCTAATGATAACCTAGCAGATAAACGAGGAAGGGGGAATAATAAAAATATAAGGGTAACGTTCATAAAAGCATTGAAAAAAATAGATGAAATCAGAAACAAATACTGAAGAAAGAAAAATCTCACATCATGTGAGAAAACAATTATCGCTAAGTGGATAATCTGGAGAGCTGAATATCTTCTTGAATAGGAGTAGGCTATTAAGCATGAAAGGAGAAAAGGTGGAGTTCTTATAAGCTGGCAGTGAAGTGAAAGAAACTACTTTAAAACAAAAACAGACTAACAAAAATCAGAACCCCTCCCACCCGCACCCCGCAGAAAAAAGTGCCTACCAAGAATTTAAAGGGTATTTCAACAACCCTTCAGAAGTACAGTCTCAAATTTCTGGAGGTATATCTTCAGCTGGTATAAATTGTTATAGTTCCGCTGTTGACTTCTGTGGAGCTATGACAATTTATACAGGTTAATGTATAACATTTAAGTAATGTGTGTCTACAGACACACAAAGGACACTGCAATAAAAGTGATATTTGGTGCTTTCTAGAGTATTCATTTCCACAGAAGAATGTAAACATTTCATTACAGATTTAAAATAGGTTTTTTTAAAGCATATATGTGTGGATTTCTGTCTTTCCGTTTCCTGATTGTATTAATTCTTTCTCTCTAAAACTACAGAGTATCTTCCCTAACTTTAATGATGGAATACTGATTCCATAGTAGGGAATGAATATTCTTTCCTGTCTTCAAATTACTTTGGAGGCGTTAGGAGCAAAAACTGTGCCACACCATGATTTAAATATAAATTCTTGGCATCTGGGACTGTCTTCCTCTATGTCTGCAAGGGAGCCTGGTATATTCTAAGACCTTTTGTAATAATAATAATTCTCTTATTTTTACCATGAGAAAGGTAAGCTATAAAGGTCTGAGCATGGGACTATGGCCTTGTCTAGACAGGTCCTGACTAATTCTGGTTTTTATATGGACTCACTTTTTTCCCTGGACAAACAACTAAAAAAATAGTTCGTGTCAGTTTCCCCATCTCTGAAACATGTACAATAATACCTGCTTCAGTGGAGATGTTATGAGGAATCAGGAGTTCATTTTTTGTGGAGGACTAATTAGTTAATTATTGTAAAATGCAGCTCACTCTGCATAAGGATGTCAGAATCTCACCTTGAGTGAGTAAATAAATTTTTCATTGCCCAGAAATTCACATTCAGTGAATATTTGGCCAAACAAATCTTCACACATTTTGGCATTATGAAAAGCATACAGAAAGGGTGCTGCAAACATGATCCAACAAACTTCTATGCAAGAGTCACCATAAAGTTCACATACATTTCTCATTATTTGTCTAGTTGTAGTAATAATGAGTAGTGTAACAGCCTTCTCCCGGTCTCATCCTATTGCAAGTCTTCTCAACTCAGACAACTGATTTAATCTTTTAGATTATGGGGACAATTACCATAGTCTCCAAATAAGGATAATAATGCTTTATACAACATGACTCAGCATACACTCTCTAAAATGGATCCTGAAGGGCTTATTTTCTTATGCTAGGACATGATTGTGCTGTATACAACGTGGCCATCAATGTAGAGAGGAACCAGTAGTGCTTAACATGGTGCCAGCTGGTCATGGGTAATCCCCACCAAAACTAGGATTTCTCCACAACCAGATGAGATCAGGTTAAATATGCTTTGTCCTTGTTTAACATCATGTTAGTTAGTTAACATAACTCCCCTAGGTGTTCTAACAGAACCTCAGACAAGCCATCTGTCAAATATTTCTTTCAGGGTAGGTTCTTAACCTTACTAATTGTCCCACTGCATTGTTGTGGTCTCCATGGAGCTTCACAGATAAAGATGGAGAGAATGCTTTATCACCCCAGATTATTATGTAGTTAGAAACAAAAAATACTCTGGTACTTGTAGTAGACCCCAAAAGAGAACTTCTAAGGCTGTAAAATTTAGGTATTTTTAGGGGTTGCCTAAGGGAGAGCACGGTACCAAAATGAAACATCCTTGCTGAAAGCTAAAGCTGAAGACAAAGAAAACCAGGACATTTAGGATATATTTTTTTAAAAGAGTATAATAAAAGGAAATTCTTAAAAGTCAGCAATTGATAGTCTAAAAGTGTGTAGTGCTTACTTTGATTTATCTTTGCAGTGCTGAGTAGGGTTTCGTTCTTGACCTTGAATCTTGATTCTTTTCACTTGCATAATATTTCACTTGGATTTCTATAGCCTATAAACTAGTCAGGTTAGGAACCTCCAGTTGCTACTATAGTAGAATCTCTGTTGCAGTCAAGCTCAATTTCCCTTTGTTGAACCAAAGGTGCTGTCCCTGATAAATGGCAGCACCTGGCATAATGATAGAGCAGCAGCTTAGCTTTCTCAGGCAAGTATCCCAAAAGGGTGGCAGCAGATGGTATCTAAACTAGCTGTCAGATTCCAATAAATAGATATTAGAAACAGCATCTGTCTTGGCTATTGAACACTTGCTGACATACAAAGATGATTTACATTTTCTGTTAATTCAGTAAGACAGTATTCTGTAATGTAGATATATAATAATTTATTGAAAGAAAATCACTCCCTCTGTGCTACTTTTGTTACTTCGAAGTGTCTGATGAAGTGGGATTTGCTCCCACAAAAGCTCATGTGATAAATAAATCTGTTACTCTTTAAGGCTATGTCTACACTTGTACTTTTAAGTCGACTTAGTGTGTCTACACTTAAAATTAAAGTCGACTTAAAGGGGAACTTACAAAGTTGACCTAGAGCATCCACACTGGACACCTAGGTTGACTTCTAGGGGCTAGGGGGACCTTGCGCCGGTCCACAGTGGCAGAGATATACCCTTGTCTACAATAGGGCAAAGGGGGACAGGGACCCTGGCAGGGCATGTGGGCAGGGTGTGACGCTGTCTGGATTTAGGGAAGCATTTATTATATTATTTTCTATTCATATCTCATAAATGCTATAATCCATAGGAATTATGTCATGTTTGGTATCAATAGAAAGGTAGTAATTTGCTGGGAATGATTATATAGTTTATGTCTAGGAATTGTATTTGTATTAGAAGTTAGGAATTTGGTGTTATATCTATACTTTAACTTGTGTGATTCTGGTGAAACTCCCTAGACAGGAGGCTGTCAACAACCATTGTCTCCTTAATGGCTCATCAAGTTTCTCACTGGGCCCATTGTAGGTGGGAGCTTCCTTAACATTAAGGACACAATGGTTGTAGAGACTCCCAGTTACAATGGGCCCATAGAGAAATCTGATGAGCCATTAAGGAGGTAATGGTTGTTGACAGCCTCCTGTCTAGGGCATTTCACCTGAATCACACAAGCTAAAGTATAGGTATAACACCAAATTCCTAACTTCAAATCCAAATACAATTCCTAGACATAAACTATATAATCATTCCCAGCAAATTACTACCTTTCTATTGATACCAAACATGACATAGTTCCTATGGATTATAGCATTTATGAGATATGAATAGAAAATAATATCATAAATGCTTCCCTAAATCCAGACAGCGTCACACAGGGCTCTGCCCTGCCCTTTGGGGGGCATGCGAAGCTCCTCCTGTGCCCCTCCCTGTCAGGGAGGTCATTGGTGTAGTCCTGGGGTAGCCCTAAGTCGACTTAGGGCTACCCCACGTCTATACTGGCTTAATTCGACTTTAAAAAGTTGAATTAAGCCTTAGGTCTAGTTGAAAGGAGGTTTAATAAAGTTGACTTAATTTTAATTAAGTTGACTTTATTTTCCTTAAGTCGACTTAAGCAAGCTGCTTAAGTCGACTTAAGGAAACTGTTGTGTAGTCACAGGGTAAATTAAGTCAACTTAGGCAAGCTTAAGTTGACTTAATTTACCAGTGTAGACGCAGCCTAAAAGTGCAACAGGGCTGTTTTTCTGCAATAGACTAACACGGCTACCCCTTTGGTTTTTGTTACTTGTGTGGCTTATGCATTGTTAAAATGGAATTGCAGCTAACATTTGCAATTGTAGGCCTCTTGCTACAGTTCACCAGGAAACTTGATAAAATGCGCAAGATATATACTGTTAATATTTTAGTAAAATAGAGGCAAGTCTTAGTGTTATCTATTGTGCACATAACTTTTACATAGCACTTCCAGGTATTGTTTTGCTTCTTGTATATCATACAATAAATCCAAAAAGATTCTGACTTAAATGTGTTACATACATCCTCTGATATAGTTTCTGTAATATATGTTCTGTGTATCCCTTAATGTTCCAGATAGCCTATTCCCAGATACTTTGTGATTTTTAGACAATTATTGTGGAGATAGCAAAATTTTATTCAAAGAAAATAAATAGCTTAATACAATTGTAGAATACCTTTTTTTTCCTGTGATAAATTTCCAGAATGAACATTGCAGGTCACCTGAATTTCAGTTTCTTTACTGAATAGCTTGCAATAGTTCAGGCATAATAGCTGATCCATTTTTATCTGAAGTGTGGTTGACAGTAGGGTGACCAGATGTCCTGATTTTGTAGGGACAATCCTACTATTCAGGGCTTTTTCTTATGTAGGTGCCTATTACTCCCCACACCCTGTCCCGATTTTTCACACTTGCTATCTGGTCACCCTAGTTGACAGGGTTGTCTGAACTATTATTCAGGATCACAGTTCCAGGGAAAAGAAGTTGTTATTGGAGTCTCTGTACCTAGTCTGTGCCTTTTATAGATTGAGATGGAGGAAGTGATTGATATTTTTAACTGTCTTTAAAAATTTGCAGTGGTTCTCTTTCCTGATGAAATAGTACCAAGAGTGAATGAACTTTTAGAATACTTGAAATGTGACATATACAGACATCTGAATTCAATTACATTTTCATTAATGGATTTCTGTGAAATTTGTTTGAGAGTTTAAAGCACAAATGAGTTAAACAGCCAAAAATAGAACATTTTGAACGTCATAGATGTTGCACTGCTAAGTCTGGAATTTCTGCTGTTTACACTTCTGAACTCTTTGGTGCTGTGATCCGGATTGCCCATTCCAGTAGTGGCTCTTTTCAATGCTTGACTGCAAAGGAATGACATCACAGCTTTGGTTAGAACTTATTGGCTGACAAGACATTCTCAGAAATGCTATCTTTTAGAGGGGTGGGATAACACCAGACTCTGCACTAGCTTCTCCTAGCACTAGTCCTTCTACTGTCCATCCCCAATCATAATACTTCAGCTAACAGATAACAGTGCAAAGTGTCATTCAAATGTGAAAAAGTTAAAAAGCAAGCAAACAAACTATGAAACACATTGCTAACCAAACAAGTTATTGCTCTACCTTAGTGGTTTTTACTCTGTCTTATTTTAACTAGAAATGGTCTATTTAAAAAAAAAAAGAATTCAAGTTTCAATGTAGCTTTTTTCAAGATTTTTTTTTTTTTAATTAACAGCTTTCCACCTTATTTCTACCAGTTTTAATCTCAGTTTTACAATTTTCAAGGCACTTTGAGTAAAACTATAAAAAATGCCTTTGTAACTTCAGAACCTTGGTCTTATTGACATTCAGTGGGCCTTGTCTAAATGGTGCAGCAATGTGCAGTAGGCCAGGGAGTATGAATTCTAATATGCAGAAATGTGTGGTACACTAATTGAGCCATTTTGACCCTGGTGATGTAAATTAAAAAGTTCACTGTGCACATTAATCAAGTATTGTGTTAAGCATATTAATGACATTTTAGTGCATGCTAGCAGGGTCTACAGAGGCCAGTTAATGCACAACATATTGGTGCACACTAGAATTCACACCCAATTAGTCCTCATTACTGCACTGTGTAGAGAAGCCCTCAGATACTTATGAAACTATTACCCTTTGTGTTTTATATGCCTGTAAAACATTATGCACATATATGGAGCTTTACAAATAATACTTCAGTGTTAAAGTGAATTAAGAGGTAGAGGAGTTACACTGTAGGTAAGAGAGCAGTATGATTGTTCAGAGCACAGTATGAAATTGGACGAAAGCCTGTTGAGAGTATCTGAGTTAAGTTTAAAAGTGAGAGCAACAAAGGTGATGTCGTGGTGGGCACCTCCTATAGATCACCAGACAAAGAGGATGAGGAAATTTCCAGATCACAGGCCCTGATTCTCATGAGGGACTTCAATCACCCTCACATCTGCTGGGAGTGCAAAACAGAAGTGCACAGACAATCCAGAAAGTGGATTTTGCAAAGGG
This sequence comes from Pelusios castaneus, assembly GCA_007922175.1. Taxonomy (NCBI): domain Eukaryota; kingdom Metazoa; phylum Chordata; order Testudines; family Pelomedusidae; genus Pelusios; species Pelusios castaneus. Next base: position 5,678,493 of record ML686006.1, on the reverse strand, counting down.
TTGGGGGCAACTTCCTGGTGGAAGTGTTGGAGGAACTAAGTAGGGGTCATGTTCCGCTTGACCTGCTGTTCACAAACAGGGAAGAATTGGTAGGGTAAGTAAAAGTGGATGGCAACCTGAGCAGCAGTGACCATGAGATGTTCAGGATTCTTACAAAAGGAAGAAAGGACCCTGGACTTCAGAAAAGCAGACTTTGACTCCCTCAGCGAACTGATGGGCAGGATCCCATGGGAAGTTCATAGGAGGAGGAAAAGAGTACAGGAGAGCTGGCTGTATTTTAAAGAAACTTTATTGAGGGACAGGAACAAACCTTCCCAAAGTGCAGACAGAATAGCATATATGGCAGCCCATCAGCTTGGCTTAACAGAGAAATCTTTGGTGAGCTTAAACAAAGAAAGGAAGATTAGAAGACATGGAAGCTTGTACAGATAATGAGAGAGGAGTATAAAATTATTGTTTGAGCATCAGAAAGGCCAAAGCACAACTGGAGTTTCAGCTAACAAGGGACTTGAAGAATAACAAGAAGATTTTCTACAGATACATTAGCAACAAGAAGAAGGTCAGGGAAAGTGTGGGCCTTACAGAATGGGGGAGGCAACCTAGTAACAGATGATGTGGAAAAACCTGTGTCTCCCACAGTATTTTTGCCAGCAAGTTAAAGAAGTATAGGTTGAGTGAGTGGAGGAAAAAGTAGATAGAAAGCTGGTTAGATTCTCAGGCTCATCAGTTAGTGATCAATGGCTCGATGTTAATATCACGATGTCAATGGCAGTCAATATCAAGCGGAGTGCCTCAAGAGTTGGTCCTGGGTCTAATTTTGTTCAACATCTTCATTAATGATTTGGATAATGGGGTGGATTACACCCGCATCATGTTTGTGGATGACTGTGACGGGGTGGCTCCACCCCGCACTGAAGAAGCCCAACAAACACTATGGGCGGGGGAGGCCCCGCCCTTTGAGCCCTGCTGGGCATGCTCAGACTGCTCTTCCTGTATAAAAGAGGGCAGCTCAGCTCAGTTGGGGCTGACCGGTAAGGAGGGAGGACCTCCACTCGCAGCTCCTGCCGAGGAAGGGGAGGAGTGCCAGGCAGCCCAAGAGGGAGACGCTGACGCGGAGTGGCGATACCAGGAGCGGCCATCTCGTGACTGGAGCCCAGAGACCCACCTGCGGATGGTAACCCGAGAAGCCCCGAAAGAGCCTCGGACCAGGACTATGCAGGAGGATCATCACTCACCCGGGTAGGAAGTAGCCCAGGGGCCCGCGTCACGGGGTCAGGGGTGGAGCCAGCGTGTTTCGGCGGATCCCCGCTGGCAGAGAACTGCAACCCCGGACACCCATAGGGCCCTGGGCTGGGGCTCAGTGGAGTGGGCGGGCCTGAGCCCCCCTACCCGGGCACTGCCCTCGGAGGCCCGTGGGCCTGATTGCCCTGACCCAAGGGCGGTATATGGACTCTGTGGCCATTGGGCCTGATTGCCCTGACCCAAGGGCGGTGTATGGACTCTGTGGCCATTGGGCCTGATTGCCCTGACCCAAGGACGGTGTATGGACGCTGTGGCCGCTAGGCTGATTGCCCTGACCCAAGGGCGGTGTATGGACTCTGTGGCCGCTAGGCCTGATTGCCCTGACCCAAGGGCGGCGTATGGACTGTGTGGCCGCTAGGCCGGATTGCCCTGAACCCTAGGGCGGTGTATTGACTTTGTGACCACTAGGCCCAGCTGTCCCGAGCTGCACGGGCAGCCCAGAAGACTAAGAAAGGGGGGGCCCGCAGAGTGGGGTTGACTCCTACGTGCCGCGCCCCGGCTCGCCCCTTAACAAGTGGTGGAGAATGCAGGCATAACGATCGGACCCTGAAGGAGGGCATGAACGGGGGAGTAGGTAGTGGGAAGAGTCTACTCCTCTTATTGGCTCCTGTGAGATTCGTAGCAGGACACAAATGGAGACTGACAAGGTCTTGAAGTGGCTCCTTGAGAGCCAACAACAACAAGCCCAGGCCTCCAGGCAGCAGGAGGCCCAGCAACAGTTGGTGAGGGACCTGGCCGCACAGCATCAAAGTAACCAAGAAAAGCTCGTGCAGCAGATGGCCGCGGCAATGAGGAATATGGGACCCTCGACATCTGGACCCTTGAGTCCCGACCTCGCAGGAGCGGGGATGGGGGGAACGTCAGCGAATTTACCCCTCCAGCTGACTAAGATGGGGCCTGGAGACGACCCTGAGGCCTTCCTAGTGACCTTTGAACGGGTCGCCGCGGCGCCTAGGTGGCCCATCGAACACTGGGCTACTCTCCTTGCGCCATACTTGATGGGCCCAGCCCAGATGGCCTATCGGAACCTGGACCCCCAAGACGCCCTGATATACGGGGAGGTCAAGAAGGCGGTTTTGGACCAGACGGGCATCAAGCCGGAGACCTACCGGCAACGACTCCGCCGTACGCGATTCCCCACTGGGGCCCGTCCCAGGGCGGTGGCCCAACGGATTAAAGAGGATTGCTGGCGGTGGCTCGAGCCGGACCAAAAGACCGGAGGTCAGGTAGCTGAGGAGGTCACCTTAGAACAGTTCGTTCAAGTGTTGCCCCCTGGAGGAAAGGAATGGGTCCAGAGGCATCGCCCGAAGACGTTGGCAGAGGCGGTATCCCTGACGGAGGATTACCTGGCAGCCGAGAAACCCGGGGTGTCTTCCCGAAGGACCGACGCTCCATATAAAAGAGACGTGGGGGCTAGAAGGGAGCATTTCAATCTCACCCTGAGTGAACCGCCCCCGTCTTTGGCGCCCCTTGCCACCTCGCCTCGCGTCGAGCGGCTGCGGGTGCCTCGGAGAACCACGCCAGGAAGTAACCGGAGCCCACCCATAGGCGTGCACCCGTTACCCAGGGAGGCTCGGGAAAGTAGCGGCCGGAACCAATGTTGGGGGAGTGGCCAAGAAGGACACTTCCAGCGTGACTGCCCCTACATGGAATGCGACTACGGGCAGGTATGTGTGGTGGGCCACCGAGCAAGAAAACATACCCCGCAAAAGCTCGTCGTCCCCGTGGAGGTGGGGCAAGTGTCGGACCTTGCGCTGGTCGATTCAGGCTGCAGCCAGACCCTTGTCTGGGAAGGGCTGATCCCCGGACTCCAGGCTATAGAGCCGGTGATGCACTTACAGTGCATACACGGCGATATCCGACCTTATCCGACGGCCCAAGTGCAAGTCACGGTGGGGCAACAGACAGCCACCATGCAAGTAGGGGTAATCCCCAAACTAACCTACCCCATGGTCTTATGCCGAGACTGGCCCGAATTCCAAAGAATCCTGCGAGACTGCAGCTTGCGGCTACTTGAGAGGCCAGAAGAGAGGCCCCCCAAGAAAGGGGACCCGGGCAGCCAGGAGAGCACCAACCTGGGAGAAGGGAACGAGGACATAGAAGGAGCCGCCACAGGAAGGGGGGAAGGCACCCGCCAGACCATCGAGGAGGCCAGGGGGGAGCTAGAACATGAAGAAGATTTCGTCCGAGAACAACGGGAAGACCCGACCCTCAGGAACGCTTGGGATCAGGCCTCGTCCCCAGAGGCAGAGGGAAATGAGGGGGGGCCTACTCCCCAGGGACCCCAGTTTGAAATACACCAGGACCGCCTGTATCGGGTGACGAAGGATCCCCAGACCCAGGAGTCCATCTGCCAACTGCTGGTCCCCCGACGCCTGCGGCGGGGGTTGCTACACCTGGCCCATGAGATACCCTGGGCCGGGCACCTCGGGAGGGAAAAAACCTTCCACCGTATCGCCCAGCGTTTCTTCTGGCCGGGCATATACCAGGAGGTACGGGATTACTGCGCGTCGTGCCCCGAATGTCAGTGGACAAGCCTGCCGAGAGTCGCCCGAGCTCCACTGGTGCCGTTGCCCATGGTGGGGACCCCCTTCGAGCGAGTGGGCTTAGACCTGGTGGGTCCTTTAGACCGAAGCCAGACCGGGAACCGCTTCATTCTGGTGGTAGTGGATTATGCAACCCGATATCCTGAAGCCGTTCCCCTCCGCGCAGCTACGGCCCCAAACATTGTGGCAGAGCTCATGAAGATCTTCGCCAGGGTTGGGATCCCTAAAGAGCTCCTGACGGACCAAGGGACTAATGTGTCATCCAAGCTGATAGCTGAATTGTGCTGCCTCATGAGGATTAGGACCCTCAGGACATCAGTGTACCATCCGCAGACGGACGGCCTAGTAGAGCGGTTTAATGGCACCCTAAAAGCAATGCTCCGCAGATTCGTGGAAGATGACCCCCGTCATTGGGATACAATGTTGCCTGCACTGCTCTTTGCCGTCTGGGAAGTTCCCCAGTCCTCCACGGGATTTTCGCCCTTCGAACTCCTCTACGGTCACCAGCCCTGAGGCATATTAGACCTACTGAAGGAGGAGTGGGAAGCACAGGAAACTAGAGTCCATGGGACGGTGCATTATGTATTAAAGCTCCGGGAGCGACTGCGAAAACTAGGGGCGTTCGCTCAAGAAAACCTGAGGCGAGCCCAGGAAAGGCAGCAGCAATATTACGACCAGGGGGCGAAGGCTCGTACCTTCAACCCAGGAGATCGTGTCCTATTCCTCCTCCCCTCATGCGAGTCCAAACTGCTAGCCAAATGGCAAGGGTCCTTTGAGGTGACCCGGCGGATCGGGCCCGTGGACTATGAAATCAAGCTCCCAGGGCGCCGGAGGGAAACGCGCATTTACCACGTAAACCTGCTGAAAGCCTGGAAAACCCGGGAAGCACTCTGGGTAGCTCCCCCAACCCCAGAGCCAGAATTAGGCCCCTTGATGGGCAAACCCCAAGTGGATGGGCCAGTAGGATTAGGGGAAGACCTCACCCCGACCCAGCGGGAACAACTACAGCAACTCCTGCAGGGGTACCAGGACGTGCTGTCAGCCCTCCCCGGTAGAACACACCTCATGAGCCATCACATCGCCACGTCCCCTGGACAGATAGCGAGAGACGACCTCCAGCCCCTCCCACGAAAGATGTGGGCGACCGTCCAGCGGGAACTGGAAGCCATGATCGAGATGGGGGTAATAGAAGAATCAAAAAGCGAATGGCGTAGCCCGATAGTGTTGGTGCCGAAATCGGATGAGACACTGCGCTTCTGCATCGACTTCCGAAAAGTAAATGCCATCTCCCGCTTTGATGCCTATCCGATGCCACGTACAGACGAGCTGCTGGAGCGCCTAGGAGGAGCCAAGTACCTGTCCACGTTAGACCTCACCAAAGGGTACTGGCAAATACCTCTGACTCCAAACTCCCAGGCCAAAGCGGCTTTCTCAACGCCTTTTAGATTGTTCCAATTTGTGACTATGCCATTTGGGCTCCACGGAGCCGCAGCCACCTTCCAGCGGCTGATGAATAAGGTGTTGCAGCCCCACGACCAGTACGCGGCCGCATACATAGACGACATAGTAATTTATAGCGCCAGCTGGGAGGAACACCTCCGACACCTCAGGCTGGTACTAGACGCGATACGGGAAGCGGGCTTGACGGCCAACCCTGCCAAGTGCTGCCTTGGACAGAAAGAAGTGACTTATCTGGGATACACCGTGGGGGGCGGGACATTACAACCGCTAGTAGGGAAAGTTCAGGCCTTGGCGGATACCCCGGCACCAAGGACTAAGAGACAGGTCCGGCAGTTCTTAGGTCTGGCCGGTTTCTATCGGTACTTTGTACCAGACTTCGCCACGATCGCAGCACCCCTGACCGATTTAACCAAGAACTCAGAACCCAAACAAGTACGATGGACACCCCAATGCGAAAAAGCATTCCA
>ML686006.1:5625395-5672201 GCA_007922175.1 Pelusios castaneus | reverse complement strand
GTGGCCATTGGGCCTGATTGCCCTGACCCAAGGGCGGTGTATGGACTCTGTGGCCATTGGGCCTGATTGCCCTGACCCAAGGGCGGTGTATGGATGCTGTGGCCGCTAGGCCTGATTGCCCTGACCCAAGGGCGGCGTATGGACTCTGTGGCCGCTAGGCCGGATTGCCCTGAACCCTAGGGCGGTGTATTGACTTTGTGGCCACTAGGCCCAGCTGTCCCGAGCTGCACGGGCAGCCCGGAAGACTAAGAAAGGGGGGGCCTGCAGAGAGGGGTTGACGCCTACGCGCCGTGCCCCGGCTCGCCCCTTTACAATGACATTAAGTTAGGGGGAGTGGCAGATAAACTGGAGGATGAGGAAAGGATACAGAGTGACCCTAGTCAAATTGAAGGATTGGGCTTAAAGAAATCTGATGAGGTTCAGCAAGGAAAAGTGCAGAATCCTGAATTTAGGATGGAAGAATCCAAAGCACTGCTACAGACTGTGGACCACCTGGATAAGCAGCAGTTCTGCAGAAAAGGACCTGGAGAGGTTATAGTAGAAAAAACAAAGCTATATCTGAGTCCACAGTGTGCCCTTATTGCCAAGAAGGCTACTGGCATATTGGGCTGCATTAGTAGGAGCATTGCCAGTAGATCGAGGGAAGTGATTATTCCCTCTATTCAGCGCTGGTGAGTCTACATTTGTTGTATTGTGTCCAGTTTGGGATCCCCCTCTACAGAAAGGATGTGAAGAAATTGGAGAGAGTCCAATGGAGGGAAACAAAAATTATCAGGGGCCAAAGAACATGACTTATGAGGAGAGGCTGAGGGAAATTGACTTATTTAGTCTGCAGCAGAGAAGAGTGAGCGGGAATTTTGATGGCAGCCTTCAACTACTTTAAGGGGAGGTTCCAAAGAAACCTAGATTGTTCTCAGTGGTGGGAAATGACAGAACAAGTGGCAATGGTCTCAAGTTGCAGTGGGGGAGGGCAAAGCTGGACGCTGAAAAATGTTTTCACTAAAAGGTTGATAAAGCACAGGAATGGGAGGTGATGGGATCTCCATCCTTAGAGTTTTTTAAGGGCTGGCTTGACAAAGTCTTGCCTGAGGTGATTTAGTTGGGGTTGGTCCTGCTTTGAGCAGTGGATTAGACTAGATGACCTCCTGAGATCCCTTCCAGCCCTAATCTTTAACAATTCTAAGAACAAATATGGTATGAAACTAGAAATTCCATTTCACAAAAGACCATGGAATTTGATTTCTGTGAATAATATACTGGCATATGTAAAAGATATAAAATAGATGAATAGTTATATCTTAAGTTGTATATACTATACTTAAAATAGAAATGGTTGGAAATTTTCGAACCAACTTTATTTTTTTGGAATGGAAAAAGTCATTTTGTCAAAATCTAAAATTTTTGTAAGATGGTGGTATTTAAAAAAAAAATTAAAAAGTATTCTGATAGTGTAAAAACCTTCTTTTGACCATATTTTTTTGTTTCCCAAAACTTTGTTCAGTCATTTATACTCTAAAAATACTTAAAAAAAAATTCAAATTAAAACAAAACTTTTCAAATTTTTGACAATAAAATGTTTCAAATAACCCAACGTATTTTTGTTTGAAATTTTGGGTTTTCATTCCATTTCAGAATTAAATATTTTTGAAATGTTACAATTTCCCACAGAATGAAATTCCATTTCCCAACCAACTTTAAGTTAAAACTTTCATCACAATTTTATTTATTTAAAGTATGTAGTGGACCGTTTTGTACTTGTATAATAAAACCTTTTTCATGCCAAGATGTTAGGTTTCTGAAATGGCACTATTGAAAAAATAACAAAGTAATGAATTAAATAAAGTGGTAAACAAAAATACATGTAAATATTAGCAGTTTGGTGCTGAAAGGAAATACACTTAATTAAGATTCTTCTATCCTAACCTGGGGAACTTACAAAGCAGGTCAAGCAGGGATGCAGCCCCCCCACTAATCATCCAGGGAACAGAACTCCCGCAACCTTGGAGCCTTGATGCCCGGATTGAAGATCAAACTCCTCCTGGGGCCTTAGTAGAGCTCCTCCTAGCCATAGGCAGTAGAGTAAGCTTCTGCTAGGGCCAGGGTAGGGAGAAGGGGAGAGTGAACTCCTGCTGGAGCTGGATGGTGGTAAAGGGTACAAAGTTAAATTTCTGCACATGCTCCTGCTCCTAACATCTTCTTACTCTTGACAATTTTTGGTTGCCCTGGCAAATCTCACCCTTACTTGGGCAGAAGCAAATTCAAAATGCTGTAAATCCCACACTTGCAGACTCAGCTTAGTTACATATTGCATGATTACTGGCTTAGAATTATTATTATTAGAATTAGAATTGTACTAATTACACACCTGCATTCATTCAATGTATCAATACCACATTAAGGGCCCCATTCTGTGAAATAATGAGCTGAGAATATTGAAGGTTTACCTTCATTACCTTCCAGGAATAGGCCCTAAAGAATAGGCATAAAAGATTGATTGATCCTTTAAAAAGGCAGTCTTGTTTTAAAAAAATGGTAAGGCAGACTCTCCTGGAGATGTTGGAGAGTGATTGCACTTGTGCTATAAAGACACAATTGTATTTAGTCTAATTCATTACATGTCTTTAGTCTGCATTAGGTAACAGACTGCACTTAGAAAGTTACTGCATCACAACCACCATATTCCTATTGTGGGGTGTACCTGCTGTGGTTAATGCAATACCCCAGCTACCAGCAAGGCTCTGTATTTTCCAAATGAATTACAAACTGGGGTAGCTTAGTGACTTCCCACTTGTTGACATGTGTGTATTTATTTTCCTGGGCTCTTTGTGTACAGGAACTAGCATGGAGTCCTGAGGCAAGAATAAATAAGCATGACATATTTCTAATTGTGACCATTTAATTACTAATTTTTTCTTCAAAGACTGTAGGGTGAAAGTCATGAGGGTGAAATGAGGGTGAAAGTCATTAAAGTCATTCATATAACACCAACCCCAAACTGCTTTCAACCATCACAATTGCTCTACTGGAAAATGGATGATTATTGTACAGTTTCACAGGGGATATCACATCACTTTGACATGTTGAAGCTGAGCTTGCATGATGAAACTATATGAAGGCCAATGAGCAAAGAGTGTTTGGAGACACATTGGATCTATGATCATGTGGATCCACTTTCCATAAATTCCTTTTAAGGGATTCACAAGAGCAGCAGTCATTATTCCTGCTCAAGAGGCTGGAACAGCAATTATGGATGACTCCTTCTCCCACAATTTTTACCTGAAGGTTAGAAGTAGATTCTATTTTCCCCCAACTCCAGTGTAATTCTCCCTTCTCAAGCCAATCAATAGCCACCCTCACACAGACAGCCTATACTACACAGAGGTATTAGAATCACCACAGTTATCCTTCTTCTTAGTGCAGTATCTCAGATACTATGTGGTGACTGACTAGGTAAGTGATGACTTTTTAGTATCAATAGCTGTTATCTTCCTTGGCAGTTGAATTTTATCCTACTGTAGGTTAATATAATAGCTGTTTGAATTGATGTGACTATGTTTGTAGATTCAAAACATCATAGCTGTGGGAACAGTGGTCCTGGAAATTGTTAAAATTTCCTAATTCACACTACGGCGCGCGTGTGTGTAAGAGAGAGAGACGCCTTGAGAAAATAGTTTAATTTGACACAACACTCAGATACTTCAGTGAGGACAAAACTGGGCTCGGCTCTTGGGCTATTTCTATACTAGGAAAAGTTAGGTAGACTTAGTTAAGTCGATCGACTTTAAGTCGACTTAAAGTCGACCTTATTAAGTCGACTTAACAAAGTGGTGTCCATGGATGTGGGCTAAGTCCACTTTGTTAAGGTGACCTAACTGCCCTTAGGTTGACTTAAAGTGAACTTAAACGTCCACACTGGGCTTAGGTCGACCTAAGGAGGCTTAAGTCGACTTAATGGGTGGTTCTTATTAAGTTGACTTAAGCTTTCATTAAGTCGACTTAAAGAATTTCTTAAGTCGACTTAATGAAAGCCTGGTGTGGACGTGGCTTTGTTTAAGTCAACTTAAGCCTCCTTAAGTTGACTTAATTTGCCATTGTAGACATAGCCTTACATACTGACATTTGAAAATTTGGCCACCAACCATTTATTACATAGTTAAAGCTGAGAAGATCATGGTTTTAGTGATTAACAAGTGTTTATGGAGAAGGCTTCTCTGCCTTTTCTTAGGCTGCTGCCTGAAGAAGCGAGTGCTCTCTACTCCAGGTCTTCTACCCCTGAACTGATCTCACCCAACTCTTTTAGAAACAAATTCTGCTCTTTCCCAGCTGAGATTTATTTCTAATTAGGCTTGACCCCACACTCGAGGAGGTTGATTGGTCTCTCAGGCCCATATTAATCCTTTCTCAGGGTGTGTGGGGGTGAAAATCCCATTACAGACTGTTACTTGTCTTGAAAAATAAAACCTTCTGTATCATACTAGGAAGAACCAGAAAGTAGGTGGTTCATTTTGTGTACCTGGGTGGCTCGTTGAGGTGAGGAAGGAAGGAATGAACACTTTCTCTCCCAAATGCACATGCACTTTATGCCTGGCTGAACTGAGCTAAGTTTATAAAATGAAGGTTTTTATTTTTTTCTCCTTTGTTTGTAAATGGATGTAGAATAGCAAGGGGTTAAAGAAGGAGAAAGGATGACAGGAAGGGAGAGGAGTTTCTTACTCTAATTCACCATTCTTACTCTGTTTCTTACTCTAATCTACCTTTGATAAGCAATATTCTCACCCAATTTCCTCTCCTTTTTCGTTGGTGAGGTGACTACTCCTCTTTCAGGCTTCTGGAACCTCTGAATATAGGCCAATCTTGCTTTAAACAAATTGGGGTCCATACTTCCTGCCCAGGAGAATTTTTCTTCCTCTTTTATTAGAATAGATTTGGGGTAATATTTAATAACCTGCAATATTTGTAAATGAACTGTTACATATCAATATGTTCTTGTTTTCAGATTCTTGCATATGCATTTTGTGGGGGAAGTCTGTTATCTCTATTAACTTCAACTTCAATATAATTTCCAGTACACGGGAAAACATCCTTTCTGCACCCATGGTAACTAGTATATTTTCTGCACAAATAAGTTAAGCAAAGCCAAAACGATTAAATGAGTAGCCAGTTTGTTCATGAATAAAATGTTCTAGCAATTTACTTTCCCTGCAGATTCATTCTGTTTTCCATGTTCGGAAGTGCTTTTTATGCATTTGAATGGCTAAGCATCAGTTTGTGTGGGAAGGCTCCATTATAACCATAATAATCTCTAGTTAATTGTACATCAAATATTTATTTCTTACACATCAAATTAATGAAGCAGATTCAGTGAGAGAAAAATCATATTAGCTTGGCAAACACCTCCAGAAGCATATAAGCTTTCCAAGACATTTTTGGCAGAAGTCCTTTGATACAGAATGTTTCTTCAGGAATATTTTTGTCATTGTTTTCCCTGCGATGATTCTCCTCATTTCACCCCACCCCCTTACTTTCTGAGAAGGTATCACTGGCTGCGTCTACACTGGTAAATTAAGTCGACTTAAGCTTGGCTTAAGTCAACTTAATTTGCCCTGCGTCTACACTACACTTTGCTTAAGTCGATTTAAGCAGCTTGCTTAAGTCGACTTAAGCAAAATAAAGTCGACTTAATGAAAATTAAGTCAACTTTATTAAACCACCTTTCTACTCGACCTAAGGCTTAATTCGACTTTTTAAAGTCTAATTAAGCCAGTGTAGCCCTGGGGTAGCCCTAAGTTGACTTAGGGCTACCCCAGGACTACACCAATGCTCTCCCTGCCGGGGGGGGGGCAGAGGGGGAGCCTAGCATGCCTCCCAAAGGGCAGGGCATGTGGGCAGGATGTGACACTGTCTGGATTTAGGGAAGCATTACTGATATTATTTTCAATGGATATCTTATAAATGCTATAATCCATAGGAACTATGTCATGTTTGGTATCAATAGAAAGGTAGTAATTTGCTTGGAATGATTATATAGTTAATGTCTAGGAATTCTATTTCTATTAGAAGTTAGGAATTTGATGTTATATCCATACTTTAACTTGTGTCATGCTGGAGGAATGCCTTAGACGGGAGGGTGTGAACAACCATTGTCTCCTTAATGTTAAGGAATCTGCCAGGTGATATGGTCCCAGGTAGTAAACTGAGGAGCCATTAAGGACACAATGGTTGTATTCTTTATGTCCTTAATGGCTCATCAGGATAATCCCTGGGACCATTGTACCTGGAAAATTCCTAAACATTGAGGAGACAATGGTTGTTCACATCCTCCCGTCTAAGGCATTCCTCCAGCATGACACAAGTTAAAGTATGGATATAACATCAAATTCCTAACTTCTAATCGAAATAGAATTCCTAGACATAAACTATATAATCATTCCCAGCAAATTACTACGTTTCTATTGATACAAAACATGACATAGTTCCTATGGATTATAGCATTTATGAGATAGCCATTGAAAATAATATCATAAATGCTTCCCTAGATCCAGACAGCATCACACACAGGGCTCTGCCCTGCCAGGTTCTCTGTCCCCCTTTGCCCCATTGCACACAGGGGGTGCCCCTCCCCTGCCACTGTGGACCTGCCCAAGGTCCCCCTAGCCCCACAAAGTCGACCTAGAGCGTCCAGTGTGGATGCTCTAGGTCGACTTTGTAAGTTCCCCTTTAAGTCGACTTTAATTTTAAGTGTAGACACACTAAGTCGACTTAACTAATTTGACTTAAAGTCGACTTAGTTAAGTTGACTTAGTTAAAGTCGACTTAAAAGTGCAAGTGTAGACATAGCCACTGTGCTTCAGTGGGTCACAGCTGAGCAGTCCCAATTCAGGATAAACTGCTAGGAAACAGGGCATACTCACCCCAGACTGGTGGTTATTCTATCATTAGATTATGCCAAGCCAGTAACAAAAGTAAACTTCTGTCTCACCACACTGATTAACAGTTCAAAGACGCAGTCGCTTTAAGCAGTCCGGCGCTTGTCTCACCACCCAGACACTGGACTGTATGATGAGTGGTTACTGAAAACCAATTTAATCAAATATTGGGTTCTTGAGTCTCAAGAGATTAGCCAATTATTTAGCTCAACATATAACTCAGATCTTTCTTGCCCAATAATGACGCTGATGCCAAGCCTTTAGTAACTAAAAACTAAAGGTTTCATAATAAAAGAAGACATTTAATAATGCTGAATGGGTCGTATTTATGCAAATGATTTTTCAGTGTTCATAGATCAGTATTATAACAGTGATGAAATAACTTACTAGCATATAAAAGTTTCTCTGGTAACTTCCAAAATATTGGAAGGTCCTCAGTCCATAGTTCAAAATGTTCCTTTCAGTTGTAAATCCACAGTCCAGAGAATCAGAGCAGAAAAGAAACAAATGGAGATCTCAGTCGTCTTTTATATCCTTTGCCATGTGCCCGGTAATTTATGGTCTCAAACAATGCTCACAGCCTCGTTTGTGAAAAATGATTGGCTCAAGATGGAATGCAGAAGTCACAAACATATGGCATGACCTTACAAGGGTTGATGGCTCAGAGAAAACCATTGCCCATATCCTTACTGGGTTGTCCACAGGAGGAGCAATCTGGGTTGAATGAGGTTCTTCTATGGCCGCTCATGGGACCTAAATCTCTTTGTTGATCCATCGGTGCATAGCTGTCTAGCCTCAATGAAAATTTTATCTGGCACCTGTTACCCATATATATATGGTGCTTTAATATATTTATAACTTCAAATACAAAACTGATACATGTATTCAAAAAAGATAATCATACTTAACAAATAACTTTTCCATTGACATCTTACATGACATACTTTGTATAAGATTTGTTGCAATTTTATAACGGTGGCGATATTGCTTATATACATGAACATATTCAATCATACAGAATGACAGAAATTTTCCATAGGACTCTGTCCTTGCTCCTCTTCTCTTCTTCCTCTGACCCTTATCTATGGGTAATCTCATCTGCAAAACTCCAATCTCTATACTGACAATTTACAGATCTTTACCTGAACTTCCTTTCTGTTCAAACTAAAAATCTTGGCATGACTCTGACATCATCACAGGGTTACGTACCATCAGATCCATCTTCTGAAATAGAATTCTTAATCCCCTTGCCTCAACCCTCCCCCAGTTACCTCTTTTTTAACCACTGTGGACAAAACCACCATCTTGTCTGTTACTCAGGCCTGTAGCTTGGCTGTCATCTTTGACTCTGCCCTAAAGAAAAGTTTATGTATAAATCTTGAAGATTTCACAACTAAAACTCTCGACCAGGGTCTTATCAACTTCTGTTTCAGTTACTACAACATCCTCCTCTTCAATCTTGACAAATGCAACAGTGCCCGTTTATATGTATTCAGAATGCTGCTGAAAAGATCAAAGCAATGGTCTTGGAGAAGGATCAAAGTCAATGGCTATCTCATTTCAAAGCGTCTGATGAAGTGTGATTCTTTCCCACAAAAGCTCATGTGATAAATAAATGTGTTAGTCTTTAAAAGTGCCACAGGACTCCTTATTTGTCTTATTACAAAAAGTAATTATCCCTGTTCACACATTCTCACCTTCTAATCAACTGTTGTGAATGGGCCTCATCCCACCCTAACGGGATTGGCTTTATTAGCATTTGCCCTCCCCATTGTAATGTTTCTCACCCTTGCAAGTGTATATATACCTCCTAACTGTAGTTTCCACTTCATATATTTAACAAAGTGGGTTGCAGCCCACAAAAGCTTATACCCAAAGACATTTGTTAATCTTTAAGGTGTCACAGGACTTTTGTTGTTTTTGCTATATACAGACTAACATGGCTACCCCTCTGGAACTTTGATATATCTGTATTTTAACTTGTGCTGTGTTTCTAGGCCACATCCCAAACTGAATGGCTGCAGCCATAGCCAGCTTAATAGCCCATTAAGAAAACTCTCAGGAACAATGGGATCAGGGAGAGATCCAATGAGACACCAGGACTTGCTTATGTGACTCTAGACTCCATCTTACGCCTGTAAATTTCCACAGGCAGCATGGAAAAGGCCAAGGAACACAAAAGGAAGCTGCACCACTTCCAGCTTATTTTTTAGTCTATATAACCTTCAGCCAGTGCATACCTCTGGATCTTTTCATCTACAGCTGAAGGTGTAAAACAAAGGACTAAGACCCATCCAGGTACCAGATGTACAACAGAGGAACTATAAAAACCTGAAAACTCCAAATTCTGCCAAGGACTTGGTACATATGGACTTTTAATAACTTGTATGTATCTAATAGTTTTAATCCTTTAACAGTTCTCTTGTAGTTTGTTTCTTTCCTTGTATTATAAACCTTTAGTTTTACTTACTAAAGGATTGGCTGGCATTTTGGGTGAGATCTAAATTTATAGGCTATGTCTACACTTGAAAAGTTAAGTCAACTTTGTGAAGTCAACTTCATAAGATCGACTTTAAGTCAACTTAAAGTGGACCTTATTAAAACAACTTAACAGAAGTGGACTTAACTTTTCAAGTGTAGACATGGTCCCTTTTTGACCTTATTAAGTCAACTTAACGTTTTAAGTCGACTTAAAAAGGTACACATAGGCACTACTCTGCATCTCCACTGGCTTAAGTCGATTTAATAAAGTCGACTTAAGTGCTAGTTCGAATTGAAACGAGGTGTTATTAATTCAAACTAACTTCTCCTTAATTCAAATTAAGGAGCAGCATAAGTTGACTTAAGGAAAGCCCAGTGTAGACATGGAGTAAATTAAGTCAACTTAAGCCTCCTTAAGTCGACTTAATTTGTAAGTGTAGACACACCCATAGTGATCTGGTAATGTGGCTGAGCCTATGGGGTCAGAAATATCCTTTTGGTAAAGAGCATGGAGTTGTAAGTAACTTATCTCTTTACTAAATCCAGTAGCTGTTTGGGAGCCAGTGACTGAAATGTAGTAAAGGGAGCTGTTTATATTTTGTTGTGGCTTCATGATAACCAATGTGGGGAATCAGAAACATTATTTGTGGCTGGTTGGGGAAGTCTGACTTTAGGTTCCTTACGAGGGCTGGGGAGTCTGCGCTTGATTTGCAGCCTGCCCTGATTTTGGCATTTTCAGGTGGCTACCCCAGGCCGGCAGGGTCACATATTTCATCTACAGTGAAACCTGGATTATCCGGTCCTCAATTAACCGTACATTTGGTTAACTGGGATCGCGGAACCATGGGGGATCGGGTGGCTGCAGAACCTCCGCCGGAGCTTCTGTGGCCACCCGAACCCCTGGACTATGCTGGGGGGCCGGCTCCGATTCCAGCCGACCCCCCAGCTCAGCTCCCAGGCTCGGCTCTCAGCAGGAGCTGCGGCATTAAGCCGCCGCATCTCCTGATGAGAGCTGGGGGATCGGGTGGCCGCAGAAGCTCCGCCGGAGCTTCTGCAGCCACCCGATTCCCCCAGCTGGTTGGCTATCAGCAGGAGCTTCGATTATCCGTGGTTATTGATTATCCGGATGACGGGCGCCGGTCATTAACCCGGATAATCGAGGTTCTACTGTACCTTGTTTCTCTAAAAAATAAGTTTGATTTTCTTTCCCCCACTCCTTACTTTAGCAAACCACAGGGAAAATCAATGTCAACTAATCTGTAGATGGACAACCACCAAGACCGTGAAGGTCACATCTCATATTTTTATATTTCCATCGCAAGTTTGAAGAACAAAGGCTATGTCTACACTTGTTAACTTAAGTCAACTTAGCATGTCCACACTTAAATTTTAAGTCGACTTACAGGGGACTCTACAAAATCGACCTAGAGCATACACACTGGACGCCTAAGTCGACTTCTAGGGGCTAGGTGGACCTGGGACAGGTCCACTGTGGCGGGGGGGGCACCCCTTGCCAAGTGCCAGGGGGCTCAGCCTTTGCCCCATTGTACCTTGGTACAATGGGGCAAAGGGGGACAGGGACCCTGGCAGGGTATAGGGGCAGGGTGGGCAAGGCTCTGCCCTCCCCTTTGGGGGGGCACACCAGGCTGTGGCTGTGCCAGCCACCCTGTCAGGGAGGGCAGTGGGGAAGCCCTGGAGCCCCCTAATTTGACTTAAAGTCGACTTAGGGCTACTCCACATCTACATTGGCTTAGGTCGACTTTCTAAAGTCGACTTAAACAGCAAGTGGACTTAAAATGAGGTTTTACAAAGTCGACTTAATTTTTCTTTAAGTCGACTTAAGCAGCTCCTTAAGTCGACTTAAGGAAAGTGTAGTGTAGACGCAGAGTAAATTAAGTCGATTTAAGCAAGCTTAAGTTGACTTAATTTACAAGTTTAGATGCAACCAAAGATACTAAGTGGTGCATGGAGACAATGGTGGTTTGGAGAGCTGTTTGCAACTGTGGAGATCAAAGAAGCTGGCAGACAGAGTTATATGATTGCTTGAGCAAGCAGGAGGGGACTCTCTATCACTCAGTGCTAGTGACTTGTTTCTGAATAATTTAGGAATTTAGACACCCCTCCTTGCCATAGTATCTGAGCATTTATCCTCACATGTATAAACCGACGCTCCCCATCCCATTTGGTTCTGCACTTAATGCAGCTTGATGAGACCAGAAAATCTGTCCCAGAAGTATTCAAGGTAACATACAATATCAAATGTGAAGGCTCTCACCTCTGTAAATTAAAATAGTACCCTAGTACTTAGTAATGTAAAATTTTTAATTAATTAAATTTGTTGCTAGCTGTTTTGACCCAATTTTACCTTACATCTCTATGTAACACTTCTCTCAGGACAACATATTTTCTCTTTTCACTGAAGCTATTAAAACATTATTATTATTATTATTATTATTTATTTTATTTATTTATTTATTTATTTTTTTAAAAGGCTGCAATTGTCCAGGAAATGACTTTGCTCTGATTGCTTAAAATAATCCGCTACCACTTATAAAGCCTGATAAGAGCTTAGTCTGCTTGATTCTTAGATGAAATCTATAGTTTTTTTTCTTGAAATATTGGTTCTTCACCTCATTGCTGAGGAAATGTGACATGCATTTTCTGCCTGCCAGATGTTATCAAGGATTTACAAGACACAAATTGACATAGCACAGCTTCCTCTTCTCCTTTTTATCTGGAGATGCATTGAAAGATTTTGTAATAATTCATGCAGAGTGCAGTAGTAACTCCTAGAGACATAAAAAGTGGAGGTCATTGCAATATGAAACCCTCCTTCAATAAAGAAACTTTAACACAGCATGGAAAACAAAGATTATTAGTCTGTAACTGACTCAAAGTAACTTTATCTTAAATATGCTGCCCTTTTCCCACTCAGGCAACACTCATTGATGGTAACAGGACTGGCACTATATTTTTCAGGGGTCTATACAAAATTAGATTCCATTTGCTTCCTCATTTATGCCTAGCTTGCGACAAACTGTTACTATGTGCCCATAGAACTCTATGCAATCATATATGGAATGTTCATGCATAAATAAAAATCTTCTCCTCAAACCAGTATGCAGGATTGCAGAAAGTCTATGTCGTAAAAATCTGATCCTCATTGAAACAGATGGGAATGTAAGGGGCCATGCACTTCTACTGCTTAAGTGGAGCAACTCCAGAATAAGCCTGGACCCACATTAGGTAAAAAAAAAAAAAAAAAAAAATACTGTGATTTATACATAAAAATTATATAGACTAAAACTGTTAAAACAATGGTTTTTGGTTCCAAAGTCAAGCACTTGAAACTTAGGAAAAGCCAGATTTATGGTTGCCTGCACCACCTTAATTCTGTCCCCTGGTATGGCAGAGATGCTGTGAAAAAATAGTATGCGATTGTGGCATTAAAGACTATATCATAATGTATACACGCAAGATGGCTGAATTAAGGGCTATCTCCCTGCTGAATTTCAAAGGCCTGCTGCCAACAGTGTAGGTGTTAATGCTTCTCAAAAGGGGGTTACAAGAATCTTTTATAGGGGAAAGTAGTAGGTAAGCTAAATATAGGGATCGCTACCAGCTCACCCTATAATATAGCATTTTGTCTGTCTCAGGTTTATGTAACAAATTTCCAGATAGACAATTTAAAAAATATATATTTTATCACTATATACACAAACTGAGTAACTATAATAATACCTAACAGTAGATATATAATGACATCTATAGCAACAATTCAGTTAAATTGCAGGAGGCTCTTCAACATCAAGAATATTCCAACATTAAAAAAGGAAAACTCTGGCAGAAAGATGCCCAGGGGCTAAAGAAGTTGAGAAATGGGAGTCAAGTTGAAATCTCTCACAGATAATGGAACTGTACTGGGTTCAAATTTAGGAAATCATCTAATTATGTAGCAATATTCCATCCATCATTCTTTACTGTATAGCAGCAACAAAATTCTTCATTAAAAACATTAAGGTTATAAAGTCAAACACTCAAATATTAGGACATGTTAATGTTAAGGTATTTGTATATCTTTAATTTGGCCCCTTTTTATATATGTATTATCAGAGAACATTAGATTTGGAAGGGACCTCAGGAAGTCATCTAGTCCAAACCCCTGTTCAAAGCAGGACCAACACCAACTAAATCACCCCAGCTTTGTCAAACTGTTCCTTAAAAATATCTAAGGATGGGGATTCCACCACTTCCCTTGGTAAGCCATTCTAGTGCTTCACCTCGTGAAAAAGTTTTTCCTATTATCCAACCTAGACCGCCCACCACTGAAACTTGAGATCATTGCTCCTTGTTCTGTTACCTACCACCACTGAGAACAGCCTAGGTCCCTCCTCCCTGGAACTTGCTTTCAGGTAATTAAAGACTGCTATCAAATCCCTTCCCTTAAAGAAATAGGTTCTCCTGACTCCAAAGTGCCAGCCACATCACACAGAACAATATAGGTTTGGATCTTACCCAAAATACCACACTGATAGCCAATCCTTTAGTAACTACAACTAAAGGTTTAATATAAAAATGAAAAGAATCAAAATAAGAGAGATGTTAAGGGGTGAAAGTGAATCACATACATACAAATGATTTAAACTCCATGTAAAGCATTTGCAGGCTGTTCCTCTGGTAAACACCCAGCACCTGGGTGGGCCTTAGTCCTTTGTCCAGTTGCAGAGGAATAGTTCCAGAGATGGGTGTTGGCTGTAGACTGGGGACTTGAGACAAGATGGAGTCAGAGCTGCTGCCTTTTATCACCTCTAGCCTTCTCCATGCTGTGAGTTCTTTCAAATCAAAATGGAGTTGAGTCACATGTTCAAGTCCTAGTGGCTCAACAGGTTTCTCCCTGGGCCCATTGTACCTGGGAGCTTCCTTAATGGGCCATTAAGGAGACAATGGCTGTAGACATCCTGTCTGGGGAGTTTCCCAGAATCACACAGGTTGAAATATAGATATAACAAACATATTCCTAACTTCTAATACAGATGCAGTTCCTACACATAAACCATATAATCATTCCCAGCAAATTACAACCTTTCTGTGGGTACCAAACACAGCCTAGTTCCTATGGATTATTGCAATTATGAAATATTAATAAGAAATAGTATTATAAATGGTCCCCTAAATCTGGACAGCGTGACCCTGGGGTCTCCCGTATCCTGGGGCTGTATCATAACCACTAGTTGAAGATTAGGGCATGCCTACTGGATCAGATACCAGTGGCAAAATAGGTATTCCTCAGCCTATCTTCCTTCCTGCTGAGCCTTAAGCGAGAGAGGTAGCAGTGTTTATGCCCAGAAGCAGAAACTTATGTGCCTAAGAAACTTTTCCATTGAAAATACAGGCACTGAATTAATTTAGGCACCTACAGCGTTCAGTGACAGCAAAATAGAGGTTTTGTGACTCACAATAACACGAAATCTGAGATTTAAGCATGAAAATCCTTTTGTGGATCTGGAGCACAGCACCTATCATCTCACACTGGCCTACAGCTGTGAACCTGAGAGGAGGGTTCTGGATAGGGGTTTTACTCTCCTTTATGCTGCTGTGTAGCCCCTTATGGCCAGGCTATGATCTGGTCCTAAGGTAGAAAAAACAAAATTGAAGGGGAAATATACATTAGAAAAAGGGACCATATGATGGCGGTGTGTGATATAAATATTCAGCTGCACACCTCTGGGAGTGTGCAGAGGTGCCTTGTGGAGCAGCTTTGAAGTTTAATTTTGAAGGTTGGTAATGAGTGACTTCACATTTCGGTATAAGACAGCGTATTTGATTAAGTACATCAGAATCGTGTTACTCTCCTAGGTCAAAAACACCCCATAATTTCATGAAAAACTATATTTAAACAAAAAGTGGGCTGATCAAGTCTTTATTTCCTCCCACCCCATGAAACACTAATTTAAGTCCAAGGACTTTTTGCATACTGTAATGAATCCATGTGCATAATATATAAGAAGCAAATGATAGTAGGATAGCACATAGTAAAAGGAAATCCTTGTTTTAAATAGTTTTTGAAAAAAAATTGAATTTTCAATTCAGTGAAGGGATAATTGCTGTGACTCTAGAGATCAGAAGTGCAAAAAAAAAAAAAAAAAAAAAAAGAAAGCATTATAAAGCTCTTGTTTGAAACATAAATTCTTGTCCACTCTGTTATAATGACCTCTCTGCATTTTTCAAATAATGGACAATTCTACAAATAACTTGATTTGCCTTGCCATGTAAAAATCATCATTACTATTGGATTATCACTGAGCTATCAGCCACCAGATAAATATAGGTATAGCAATGAAACTGCATTGTCCTGTCAATTTGGTGTGCATTGACTCTTACAGTTCGTGTGATGTTGGAAAACATTTTAATTTATAGCAGTGTATCTCCAGTCTCGTTCCACTGAAGTCAATGAAGTTACATCAGTGTAGGATTATACTGAGAGACCTTGTTTTCCAATATCTTCAAAACTGTTCTTCATTGATTATTGTGTATTTTATATGCAGTGAGTAAGCATCTAATAGTAATTTGTATATTCCTTAACCTTTATAAGTATGAGCTGATAGAACTGGACAAGAGGAAAAAGCAGCTAATGGTATGCAAGCACCCCTTAACCCCATATGTGGAAATGATTTCCCCGATAAACTACTTAGGTATATGATTATTTATTTCACTCAACTTTGAAGGCATCACCATTTTCCTATTTACTAATCTAGCTCTTTAGGATTTATTCTATAATTTCAAATCACTGAGCATGTAAAACACCTGCCATTTCTTTATATCAATCTGTCATTTAAATGTTTCTTCCTTCTTCCTCTCCCCCACTTGAAACATGGAATTTTTTACTCACCTCAAGCAAAATAATGGCCCTTTCTAAGATCCAGACAGGTAAGACAAGATTTAGTCAGGACATGCAGGATTTAGCTAGGATAGGCAAGATGTGGCCCTGGGTCAGTGACAGATTATTTGTACATAAAAATGTCACAACTTTAAAAGACTGATATCTCATACTTCTTTACTGCCAAGTGCTGATGGAAAAAATGGGTAATTCCCAGCTTTCCGTGGGGATACCTGACATCCGAAGTTTCTCAGACTTAAATTTTTTTTAAAATGTTTAGAGAACTATTTCAGGTCATTTGGAGAGGTATTTTAATTAAATTGAACTCATGAAAAGTGGGGCAGAAGCAGCTCCAATAAAACAGACACTGGAACATTTAAAAATTGTTTTTTGGTAATGTAGGTAGTATATGCAGAATATGATTGTACAGTGAAGTATGATGCTTTAAGTTTAATCAACATTATTTTGGGGGCGATCTAGTCAATCAGTAATAGCTTTATGATCTGTGAGTAAATGTCCATTCCAAGCTTGTATTAATAAAACCTTTTTATTACACCATCATGTATTCCATAGATAAGATATAAATTAATGTAAATAGGCAGATATTATGCAGTGTATGACAATTTATGCATTTGTGTTTATGACATACAAGACATTCCTTTTCTTTCCCCTTAGCTAGAAAGAGAAAGGGGTTTTTTTGTTTTGTTTTATTTGTGTTTTTTTTTATATTTTACCTATGAATCTCAATGAAAGCATTAGTTGTGCTGCCTGGTTCATGGTGACATACTCATATGACTATGATATCATTCAGCTATATGAAGAAACAATATCTTGCCACCATGGATGTTACTTCCATGTACATCGACCTCCCTCAGAAGGACAGCATCACTGCCTACCTCACATATCTACAAAACAATGAACAACATGCAAATATCCTCCCTAAACACATCCCCAGACTCATCCATTTGATCCTCCCCCCCAAACAATTTTACATTCAACAACACTTTGTCCAACTAATGGGAACAGCCATGGATGCTACGATGGCTCTTCAATATGCCAAACTCTTCATGGGGCACCTGGAGGAAGAATTTCTGTACAAATGCATCAAGAAAAAAATTATATAACTGGGATACACTAATTATATTTTAATCTTTTGGAGATGACCTACACTCCCTAACAGATTTCCACCACAACTTCCACAACCACCACTCATCCACTAAACTCTCTCTAGAGCACTCCCACACTACCATCAAGTTCATATGCACCACAATCAGCTTCATCAATGGAACCCTACAGACAG
This sequence comes from Pelusios castaneus, assembly GCA_007922175.1. Lineage (NCBI taxonomy): Eukaryota > Metazoa > Chordata > Testudines > Pelomedusidae > Pelusios > Pelusios castaneus. The sequence goes on along the minus strand of ML686006.1, from coordinate 5,654,617 downwards.
CTATATATAAGAAACCCACAGACCCCTCACACATCTATTTTCATAGATACTGTAACCATCCCAAACACACCCAAAATCTGTTAGCTATAAGCAGGCACACAACTACCATAGAATATGATCCAAAGAGAGAAGTCCAGGATATACAGGTCCTAGTATGGGGTACAATTATAACCCATACTCAAAGGAGACCACATCCTATAACAAATCTTTCCTTAATTCCCTCTTCTGGCCTTCAAACAACTCCCCATTCTCTTCAGAGTCATCATTAGAAGCAAGTTTCCCATAGACCAGGACAAAGTAGCACCAGACCCTGCCAAAACCATAGATGCAAAATCTATAGACTTTTTTCCATTGCTTGGAGATTAACTTCTCACTGAATACTCTTCAGGATCCCTGGGTCTTACAAATGCCTATCACAACAGGTGGTGTACCCCATCTAGTGCACTACATGCCCCAATAATAACCACATGGGTAAAAACAGACAATCATTGTGCTCTCAAAAAACACACAAAAAAATGACAGAAGACAAAAATGCCATGTCACCTGTTGGTGAATATGCTCATCCTCTAGGGAAACCTACATAACACCTTCAAAGGACAAGCCTGGGAGCTTAAATTCTTAACTTTTTTTAACTCTAAAAATTACAGACTGAATAAAGACACTTGATTTATCGCTTATTACCATGGTCGATAACCAGTGGTTAAAGTATAATTTGACGGTCCCCGGAACCCTCCTAATCTCCGGGCTCCCTTCCCGTATTGTCTGGGCCCCTTTCATGCATGTGTGGGCCCCAGCCCAGCATTTGCAACCACTTCTCATTACCACATGCATCGGTTATCACTCCATAAAAATATTTATAATTTATATGGCATTCATGTCTATAGCAATTATTGTCACAAACTAGCAAAGACTGCATAACACAATAAGTATTGCGATTAACAATGGTGGGGCTTAGGATCTGCTAGCAGCCAGGGCAGGGCGGAACATGTGTTCTGCTGGATTTTTCTATTTTTAGGGGCCCCAGAACTCTGGCTCCTCAAATTTGTGGGCCCCGGAACTGCATTCCAGTCCGTTCCCCCTTACTTTAACCTCTGTCGATAACCCACTAACTCTACTGCCAGAATGCATACACACAAACTTTCTCCACCCCTTTCACTTCTATGACTGTAGAGGTGTCAGCTGGTGCCACCTTAAATGGTCCTTTGAAATGTGTTAATTACTTATGCCAAAATAACTGTCTGTTCCATCTTGTATTTAGTTGTGATATTCTTTGATCTGTTCTACACTACAAAGTTAGGTTGACTCTGCTACATTGCTCTGGGGTGTGAAAAATCTATAAACTTGAAAGATATAAACAAGAAGTCTTGTGGCACTTGAAAGATATAGTTAAGTCCCTGATGTAGATAGTGCTAGGTGGACTGAAGAATTCTTCCTTTCACCTCACTGCCACCTCCTGTTGGTGTAGGTAGTGTCTACAGTTAAATGCTACAGTTAAATGCTGCATCTGTGTTGTTTAGCATTTCAAATGTGGACATGTTCTGAGTACCTATTTCAAAGTTTGTCTCTCTCATCAAAGAAGGTTGTTCCAATAAAAGATATTACCTCGTCCAACGTGTCTTTAGGTGTTAAAGGAACTTTTAATAGTATGTGAAGCAAATCAAATATAAATGACTTTCTAAATGTTTTGTTTAAAAAAAAAATCTCTTAAAAAGCTATACAGTATGACACCTAATAACCCTTTTTTTTTCATTTAAGACATTATTTCCCCTATAAAGTTGATTAAAACATCTTTCTTTATATAGGCTTCCTTTATGACTATGTTTGATTATATGTCATATTATTCCTATATTTGTATAATTTCCCCAGGAAATTTCAGGAAAGATTTGTTATAGGATGTGGTCTCCTTTGAGTATGGGTTATAATTGTACCCCACACTAGAACCTGTATATCCTGGACTTTTCTCTTTGGATCATATTCTATGGTAGTTGTGTGCCTGCTTATAGCTAACAGATTGTGGGTGTGTTGGGATGGTTACAGGATCTATTCCACAGTAGAATTATTTCCTTAATTTCCCACCATTATTGCTATCCGTGGAGCTGGAAAAGTGATAGCAGTGGTGGAATCCCTACAATAGACACAATGTCAATAGCTGTTGGTTTTGTTACCACATTTTTTTATCTCAACCTACTTGGAACAAGTCTACACAACTCCTTAGAAAAAATCTAACATTTGTCTGTGCATTATTCACACTAGCTCTCTCATTATTGCTACCACCTGTGGAGCTATACCTGTGTTGACAATGGTCGGGAAATGGCTATTGTAGACAAAGCCAATATATCTATGAGATTATCTTCAAATGTTTTAGGTTAAGTTGTGACCAGAGATTTTTGCCCCAAGATATCTAAGACATGGATTCTATATGAAGAGGCAATTGGCAGAAAAGCCTCAGAAGGGGTTTAAATTCCAGCAGGCTAATAATAGCATAGGGTTCGATACTGTTAACATTACATCACTTTACCCAGAAGTCTCTTTGTCCGTGAACACCATTTTGTTTTATAGAGAACTCCATTTTGTTCAGTAGCAAGAACATTACATCATTTTACCCAGAAGCCTCTTTGTCAGTGAACTCCATTTTGTTTATAGAGAACTCCATTTTGTTTTATATAACAAAACCATAATAAGCCCTTTGGTATATTATCTTGGTCCCCAACAATACACAATCTCTTCCCATACCATCTACATACTTAAATCTTCTTTTAACTTCAACAGTAGTAAGGAACAGTGTGTGTTAAGCAATTAGAATAGTTAGCACCTAGGTAGCAATATAGGTAGGACCGTTGATAATGTAGGACTGAACCATTTAAAAGCCCTTTCTCTCACTACATGAAAAACCTTGTACCTCTACAAGCCAAAGTCATACTTTATTTCATAAAGTTATATTTCTTTGTTAGACCAAAGTTTCATTCTCTTTTCTCATCTTCTTAGCCTTGAAATGGACCTTTAATTACTGTTCCCCCTTTCTCTCGCTTTGGTATATCCCTTCTCCATTCTTTTCCCACTCATTCCCCCTCCCTCTAGGGATGATCTTATTCTAGGGATGATCTTATTCTAGGATGATCTCATCATCATATGATCTCTCTCCCCCCCCCCTTTCCCCCTTAACTGAACTACAAGTCCCAGAATGCTCTTGCCCTTAAGGACTACAAGTCCCATGATGCACGCTGCCTTTCCCCCTTCCCGGTGCCTATAAAAGAGCAGCCAATCGCAGGCAAGAGGTGTTGGACACTGAGGGCCTAGGGAGATGCTGCTAGTCTACCTAGCCACTAACAACGAGTCCGAACACCGGGACCTGAGATTGGTCACTCCCCCAAGCCGGACCAGATAGTCTGCCTAGCAACTTAGCGCATCGCAGAAAACCAACTGTCAACGGACTCACCCGCCTCCATAGTTCGAGTCTGCACGCCACCACCCGGACCAGTGCTGCCACAGCTTGGGACAGCATCATCGCAGCCCAGAGCAGCAGCGCGATAGCCTGGACCTGACCATCAACATCCGAACCAGCCGTGCCATCACAAGCCGGACCAGCCATACCGGACCAGTTCATCTCGGGCCCGATCCTGTCAGACCCGTTTTTCTCGGTAAGGCATTGGTGTGTTAAGGATTTGAGGCAAACTCGGCTAACTGAGTTCCGACTTATATTGCCCAAATTCTGGCTACCTCTGCCTAAATGACAGAACAGAAAAGGAGCCATTAAGATGAGTCAGAGGCAATATTTAAGGGGTTTGTGAGTATGACAAAGGTTGCGCTTGTGGAGCTTGTGTGTTAATAAAGCTGAGTGAGAAGGGCTCATCTCCAACCCATCCAGGAAATGACTGATCACCATTTACTGAATGACATAGGAGATTAGGATTTTAATTTTTATAAGGTATAGAGTATAAGTTTAATATTGGTATTATATAGTTAAATGCTTATTAATAAAGTGGTTCAGTGGAGCTGCAACATTCTATTTGACTGCCTAACGGTCATTTAGTTCTCCGCTTATTTTATGTAAGTCAAAATATGCTCAACATTGCAAACTTATTGTATTAATCTTACACAAATAAATGTTAAGATTTGTTGTGGAAACATTTCCTGCTCCGTGTCTGTTCTTGATCGATGGGCTGTAGTCGTATTTTCCTAGGGTTTAGACCATTAAGCAAGCACACCTGAATTTAGAAATTTACCTCTGTCTATAGTTTCAAATAATTTGATAAGTACAGTTGGGTAAACTGAGGCACGGAGGTAACAAAGTATACTATTACCTTCTATTGTGAAATGCCTTAACAATTTTCTAGGTAGAAACAGTGCAGCAGTTATCTTGTTAGTAATGATGTTGAATTGTTTTTCACTAGTTTAGCAACCAACAACCCACTCATCCTCTTGACAGAATTTTCTGAGTAGGATCTCTCTATATATAAACCAGCCAAATTATATCACCCTGCCATAGCATAATGCCTGTGTGTTTTTCTAGCTGTTTTTAGCTGCAGAAACCAAGGATGCTGACTGCATGGAGGAGGGCTGCAGGATTTCCCAAGAGCGAAATGACAGATTATGTGCAGTGAATGATTTCACAACTTCCAGTGCTCCTTACAGTTAGTCCATCCTTATGCCCCACTTATTCTGTATTAGTTACAACAGCTGCAATTCACATGGAAATTGAAAATCCCTTCTTAAATCCCTAGTGTTGGAGTAAATACACTGCATAGCCTGAGCAGGAAAACTGACAAACTTCAGTTCTGTATTATTAAGTGCAGGAATTAGTACATTTAAATAAACCAAAACCTTTTAGGTGGGATAGGACTCTTTTGTATAGCCCTTTCCCAAAGTACTTTGAAGGGAGCCTTCCACCATCTCCATGGTGGGGAATCATGCCAGGTTCTTGAATATCCTTGTCTTTTCCCTTCTTCCCTGTCTTTGTTTTTGGGAATCAGGAGGGATCTCTGAGGCTCACGGTCCCTATCAATATTGGTATGGAAGTTATAGATATATATGCTACTTAGTGAGCTATAGTAAACCCTAGAGATGGTCTCATCTAAACATAATATCAGTAGCAATCTTGTAGATTGTGTCTTTTAAAATCCAATCAACTATTAATGCCTTTTAGTTTTATGAACCAGGTCCACAGCCAGTGCAAATCAGAGTACTTCTATTAAATGCAAACAAGTTATCCTGATATCCAACAATGGAGTATTTTGCCCCATGGGGTCAGAACTACAACAAAGTAATTGAGCTGGCACAGTGTTTACAAAATATACCTTGTTTACAACCTTTTATACCGTATACCTATATACCTTGTATTAAAAAAATATACCCAACCCCATTTCTTTCTTAGGCCCAATCACATACAGCCACAACAACTTCCCATTGAAAATCTCTTTTGGACTCTCAGTTTTTATAATTCAATACACTACACAAGTCAATATAGATATTGTCATAAATTCCTTAAATAAATTTCAATGATTTTCATTAAACACCAGAATTAATAACATGGTTTCTGCACTTGAATATAGATCTCTTTCAATTACAATTCCATTCTTTTCTCTTTGGGTATGTCTACACTTGAATAAGATCAGTGGCTGGCCTAGATCAGCAGACTCAGGCTCATAGAGCTAAAAAATGCAATATAGATATTTGGGTTCAGGGTGGAACCCAGGCTTGGAAACCCCAAAACATGGAAGGGAAGGGGACATGTCCAGAGCCCAGATTACAACCCAAGCCCAAACCTCTTCATTGTTATTTTCAGCACCACAATTTGAGCCAGAATCAATTGACCCTATCTCTGAGATATGGTGCTGCGAATTATTTGTTATTATTTTTATTTTTAAAAGTGTAGATGCACTCTTAGCACAGCCATTCTTAGTACAGCAAATAGTTCAGCGGCACAAAACTTTTGCAGGAACCTCATTGGTCAGGCTTTGGACATTTTTTTTAAAAAGCATAAGATAACTGACTTAAGATAACTTATTTATGTAACTAATATTTTTACAATATCCATTTATGCAGTACTTAATTTATAATAAAAGGGGTTCTGGGGCACAAGCAATTTATATTCTTTCAAAGCTGAGGCAGCAAGGCCAGAAGTCCTGGGGCTATGAACTGCCAGGCCTAGAAGTGCCAGTGATCAGCAGTGGCACAAATTAAGTACTGCATTGTATGGTAGATTTTAAAAAGCTGAGGATAGGCTTCAAGCATAACTGAAACTCCCATGGAATCCACTGGACTTTGTATCAGGAACTAGTAATTTTCCTTAGTAGCGTTAGGTTGACTCAACCAGTGATTAAAGTATAATTTGGCGGGCCCCGGAACCCTCCTGATCTCTGGGCCCCCTTACCATATCATCCAGGCCCCCTTCATGCATGTGTGGACCCTAACCCGGGTTGGCATTTGCAACCACTTCACAGTACCATACACATCGGTTATTGCTCCAAAAGAATACTGGCCCCAATCCTGGCCTCACACACTGCCCCCTCCCCCTGATCCTGGCCTCACACACTGCCCCCTCCACCCCCTATCCTGCACTCCCTAGCCCCATCTCAGCCTCACATGCTGTACCCCGCTACCCTCTATCCCCATCCCAGCCTCACTCCCCCCTACCTTCTTGAAGGGCTGTCCTGGCCTGGCACCCCCATCATTTACTGTCTTCTGCTGCAGCTGTGACCCAAGCCCCTGGCTGCAGCTGGGTAGCCTCATCCCCCCATCACCTGAGGTGGGGAAAGCAGGGGAGGGACAGGGTCGGCCATTTACAACCCATGGCAAGGGTGCAGGTGAGGATGTTGAGGGGGTTCCCTTGATCAGACCCACATTGTTTCCCTCACTTTCCTTTCCTGCAGAGGATCCAGTGCTGTGCTGCAATTAAATGCTCCCTCCTGGGTCCTAGTGCTGGAAGGATTATATGTCTATATAGGCTGGGCAGCCCAACCTGCGCAGAGAGGGAACCACCCCAGCACTAGGACCCAGGAGGCAGCTCCCAACTAGCTCAGCCTGAGGCTGTTTTTCTGTGGAGGAGCAGCCCAGGCTGGCTGCAGCTCTCAGGTCAGGGCAGAGGGGAACATGCATTCCACCTGCTTTTTCTATTTTAGGGGCCCTAGAACAGTGACCCCTCAAATTTGTGGGCCCCGGAACGCCGTTCCTGTGAGTTCCGGCCTACTTTAACCCCTGGTCTCAACCCACATACAAATGAAAATTTATTCTTTAATAGGGCATTCAGTTTTTAGCATAGAATCTTAAGATAAAATCTAAAGGTGAAATTCTATCCGTATTAAAGTCAATAGGAGTTTTCTTACTGCCTATAATTTCACCCTTAACTCCCAATCACTCTTTGAATATAAAATTATTTAGGAAACATTAATGAATGTGCTTTTAGAAGTCACCGATGAATGTCTCATGTCAAGTGACCAGTGATTAATTTGTGCCAGGGCTGAATCCCGACACCTGTAGGCTTAGCAGTTCATAGCTCAGACACCTCTGAGCTTGCTGTATCAGTTATGAATGTAAAAAATTGCTCGAGCCACAGCACCTCTTTCATTACAAATTAAGCAAATGAGTGTTGTGCTAAGTCTTGTGAGGTGCAATATTTTCTGTCTTTTTTAAAAGACTATTTAAAAATATATATGTTGTGACTTTGTTTCTGTCACAGATGATGGATTATCACCCTTGGAGAATTAACAAGTAAAGCACCATCAGTGGCAATGCAAAATTCCCCAACAGTACCCTTCCAATCTCCACGTCATGACTTGGTGAGGCTATTGTTAAGGGTCTGATTGACAAGTAAACATGAGAAAACAATGCAAAGAGGGAAGTTCCAATTCTGTGTTCTTTCACTCTTTTGCCTTTCTGCTGTGACTACTAATGGTGTTTTTGTGAGATGGGCAGTTGTGCAAAGGAAATTAGACTAGAGACTACCAAATTCCTTCCACATGGGCTGCCTGTGGTAGGGCCTATGTCTACACTTGTTAATTTAAGTTGACTTTAACTAAGTCGACTTAGTGTGTCTACACTTAAAATTAAAGTCGACTTAAAGGGGAACTTACAAAGTTGACCTAGAGCATCCACACTGGATGCTCTAGGTCAACTTTGGGGGGGCTAGGGGGACCTTGGGCAGGTCCACGGTGGCGGGGGGGCACCCCCTGTGTGCAATGGGGCAAAGGGAGACAGGAACCGTGGCAGGGCATGTGGGCAGGGTGTGACGCTGTCTGGATTTAGGGAAGCATTTAAGATATTATTTTCTATGGATATCTCATAAATGCTGTAATCCATAGGCACTATGTCATGTTTGGTATCAATAGAAAGGTAGTAATTTGCTGGGAATGATTATATAGTTTATGTCTAGGAATTTTATTTCGATTAGAAGTTAGGAATTCGGTGTTATATCTATAGTAAACTTGTGTCATTCTGGAGGAATGCCTTAGACAGGAGGGTGTGAACAACCATTGTCTCCTTAATGTTAAGGAAGCTCCCACCTTCAATGGGCCAAAGGGAGAAACCTGATGAGCCATTAAGGATGCTGGGATCCTTGCCAGTAGGTCCTTCTCCATTTTAGTTGGTCAAAGGCTTGAGTTTCCCATGTATCAGTGTCAGTGTTGCACTTCTTTATGATGGGTGTCTTTGAAGAGTTTTGTTTTTTTGACTTCCCCTCACCTGTTGGCTTTGGCTCAGTTGTGAAAACATGACCTGCTTCAGGAATAAATCATCTGGCATTTGAAGACATGACCAATGCAATAGAGGTGGTGGTTGACTTTTGCAGTAGCAAAATTTTTGATGATATCATTCAAGAGCCTCAAGGAGTTTACTGTATCTGATCCAGGTTTCAGAACCACACAGGAGGGCAGGGTTAATTACATCCTGGGACACAAGGGTTTAGTTTGATTCTTAATGTCACAATCTCTGAAGACATGTTTTCTCAAGTATCTGAAACTAGCGCTTTGGAGATGGTGTTTAATCTCTTTCTTAGTGTTGGCTTTCTGTGACTGATTCAGATAACTACTGAGGATGGAAAACTTCTCAGAATTCTCCAGGATCTCTTTGTTCATCTTAATTTTGGGAACAGGATCCTGATTGTTTTCAGCCTGTTGTTGGATTTAGTAATAGTTTGTCTTGGACCAGAGGTAATTGAGGTTGAAGATCTTGTTGTCCATTCTGTATTGGATATCAAATCTAGAGGGAAGCTTGCCAGCAGTGATAAGGAGGATGACAGCAAGGAAGATGGAGAAGACAGTTTGAGAGATGACAGAACTTGGCTCGACTTGAAGAGCGCCATTTCAGATCCATTGCTGACAACTAATGGATATGTTGTCATAGAAAAGTCTGGAGGCCAGCAACAAGTTTTGGCAGGCATCCAAATTTGAGGTGAATTCTCCAAAGCCTTATGGCTGATGTAGTTGAATGTTGTCAAGAAGTCAATGAAAGCCATTTACAGAGGTCAGTGTTGTTCATGGCACTTTTCCTGAAGTTGATAGGCAATAAAAGATCGTGCCAGTGGTATCTCCAGATGATCTGAATCAGCACTGAGATTCTGGAAAGATTTCCTCCACAAGGGAGAGCAGCCAATTAAGGAGAATTTTAATGAGGATCTTTCTGGAGGTGATACCAGGACAATTCCTTGATAGCCTCAATATGATTTGTTTACTTTCTTAAAGTTGGCTGAGATTTCTTCTGAATTCTAGATCTTGGGGATTAGGGTGTGAAGCTGGTGAGCTAGTCCTCCTTATTTGAAGATTTCAGCAAAGATTCTGTCAGATCCAGATGCCTTGTTGTTCTTTATCTGTTTGATGGCTTTCTTTATCTTGATAAGTATTGGTGGGGTTCTGAGATTATCCTTGATGGGATGCTGAGGGATTAAATAGCAGATGCTTTTGTTAATGTTGGAATAATGATTTAGGAGATTTTCAAAGTATCCCTGCTATCATGCAATAATTGATTAGTTGTTCATAAGGAAGTTGATTCCATCCCTGGATCTAAGTGTTTAGATCTTGGGTGCTGGATCTGTAGAAGGCTCTGGTGTCATTGAGGAATCTGTGCAAGTCATGAGTGTCAGTGAGCTATTGGATCTCCTTCACTTTGTTCTCCCACCACTTGTTCATTATTTTATGGGTTTTTCTTTGAACCTCACCTTTGAGTTGATGGTGGGTGTATTGCTTCTGCTTAGAATGGATGACATTCTGCCAAGCACAAAAAGCTTTGTTCATATGGTGATCAGGTCTTAGATTTCCTGGACATTCTTGTCAAACCAGTCTTGCTGCTTCCTGGCTAAGAAGCTAAACATTCTCTCACATATGGCAAGGATGGCTAACCGGCATGCTGGCCAGTAATCTTTGGGGCTCCCAGTCTCACAGATGAAATATATCTTTTCCTGTTAAATCAGTTTCTCTTTTTACTACACTGTAAACTCTCCCAGCCCTATGTTGCATTTAATAAGTTTAATTTACTCATGCAGTTTGGGGTATAAATTCTGTCATCAATTATACAGCTTCAATTCCAGTTGACCTGAATAGGAGCTATGTGTTTGACTGAAAGCAGAATAAGACCCTTTAAATTTCAAGATTACAGTTGTGACTTTGAAATAAATATGAGGCAACAAGGAGCTCATTTGCAGGGAGAAATATCAAAAATCACTACATCCAAGATCGTCAGGGTGATGGGAATTCTAAAACAAAATGGGGAAAGAATATGCCAAAACCAGAACTGGAAATATGGTGTGATCTTTTTCAGAGATGGAGTTGGTATTGCATGCTGTCATGGATATATGAATGTCTGCCTTTTGTTTTCTCCTTTTTGAAACTATCATTTAATATGTTTCTGTTCACATAGCATACATTAAACTGTGTGGTCTGTTGGTCATCTGCGGTATCTCCATTTAAAAATGTTTACAAACCTAAAGGAGGCAAGATATGTACCAAACAAAGGACTCTAAAGGATTCAACAGTGTTATTTCATGTGCAGAGCTTCTGGTTCACGTGAAACTGAAAGCAACATTTTTCAATGTCAGATAATGCAGACTTAAATTCCTTCACTGAATTTGTACAGCTCACATGGGGTGGGGTGCACTGGATTTGAGGGAAGCAGCAGAACTCTCCAATGCAAATATACTGTTGTGGGTTAAGCAGTGGGCAGCTTCTTGAAACCCATACTTCTTCCTCTCCTCCATTGCTCCTCCTGGGGTCCCTAATAAAGCTACCTACTGGATTTTCTCATGAGAACCAGGGAGCACTAACTAAAAAGATCAGGAACTAAAAAGATCGGTGGAGTGGAATTAGGAAGGCATTCCATGTATGGGATCACTGTGGAAGAAATCATGAAGATGCCTGAGGGAGGAACAGTTTCTTGAGGCACAAAAGCTGGTGAAAGGGAGGGAGCAGAGTGGAAATTCTCTAAGGGCTTAATTCAAAACCTATCTGAGTCAATGAAAAGATTCCCATAAATGTCAATGGACTTTGGATGAGGTCTTAAAATTTCTTCACTAGAGTCTGCCTTGTATTTTTCCTCCAATACAATGGTATTGATTTTAAAAGTACTATAAGAATCAGGAAAAATAACATATATATAAAACAGAACCAAAGAGGAAAACTCCATTCTCTACACTAGGATTGAGACCTTCAGTTTATAATGTGTAATAAAGTAATAATGCTCTTCGTCATCTTGGCTGAGGTTTCTTGAACCATCCAGAATTTGATGTCCATGAAGTTCTAGGGTTGAAATTAATACAGCCAGACAGCTAAAGCACAGAAAAATTATAGGAGTATCTTTAAAAATGGATCTCTCTTTATACTAAGTTCAATGGGTCAGAATTTCCTATGGTTAAAGCCATATAAATTCCAAATACCTCCATTGAAATTAACGGATTTACACCACGTAAATTTGATATGACTGAAGGAGTCTATCTATATCAAAAGGTCATATTTTTTAAACATTTTTTTATAAAATTGGATATATCAGTAGAATAATAATCAGTGGATTTCTTCATAATTTCATATTTATATTTTTTATAAAAAGAAAAACCATGACATATTTATATGATTATAAATAGTTTAAATAGCTATTATGGCTGTTTTATACAGGTACAGTACATTTGTTCTATAGGCATAATAGTTAATAATGTATGACCATAGAATACTACCCACACCCTCAGTAATCTGCTTTTCTCCAAAATATTAAGCTAATTGCTATTATGTACATGTCATATATCTTCTTTGACATATAGTCTGGTAGCTTTCACTGATAATTGATACCTTGCTTCCTAAATGACTTTTTTTAGTTGTTCTATTAAGTATTTTTAATGTACTGTGATAAATACTAATAGATAATAGCTTAACCTATTAGTCTATTGTTTTAAGTTTTATGATTGAATACTATCATAACTCTTAAATAAGGCAGCAAGATGTTGTTCAGATCATAAGTTATTCAGAGCAAGGTCTGTATTTTAGGGTGTGCTGTAAAACATCTATTATAACAGAGTCCCAGTCCTAATCTGGGTCTTTGAATGGTACCATAAAATGAACAATAAACAATAATTAGGGCTGGTCAAAAACGGAGAAAACTGAAAATTCTTCCCTTTATTGTCAATATTCAAACATTTTATTTTGTTTAAAATTCAAATTCAAATGATTGAATAATGCAAGTGGTCAGATTTGGGCCCATCATGTCCACCAATGTAGGAGAATAAGGGATTGTAAAGCTCATTGTTGATTCCTGCACTGACTGTTATCTGAAATGCTCAATGCTTTTTTTACTTCAGTCTTCACAGGGAGGGCCAGCTCCCAGGCTACTACACTGGGTAACGCAAAATGGAGAGAAGAAGAGCAGCCCTCAGTGATGGAAGGTCAGGTTAGGGACTACTTAAAGAAGTTGGATGTGCACAAGTCTATGGGGCCGGATGAACTGCAACCGAGGGTGCTGAGAGAGTTGGCTGATGTGATTGCAGGGCCGCTGGCCATTATCTTTGAAAACTTGTGGCAAATGGGGGAGATCCCAGAGGATTAGAAAAAGGCAAATATAGTACCTATCTTCAAGAAAGGGAAGGAGGAGGATCCAGGGAACTACAGACCCATCAGCCTCACCTCAATACCTGGAAAAATCATGGAGCAGGTCCTCAAAGAATTCATCCTGAAACACTTGGAGGAAAATAGAGTGATCAGGAACAGTCAGCATGGATTCACCAAGGGAAAATCATACCTGACCAACCTGATTGCCTTCTGTGATGAGATGACTGGATTTGTGGATGTGAGAAGAGCCATTGATGTGGTATACCTTGACTTTAGCAAAGCTTTTGATACGGTTTCCCACAGCATTCTCGTCGGCAAGTTAAGGAAGTATGGGTTGGATGAATGGACAGTAAGGTGGATAGAAAACTGGCTAGATCAACGGGCTCAGCGGGTAGGAATCAATGGCTCAATGTCTGGTTGGCAACCAGTAACGAGTGGAGTGCCTCAGGGGTCGGTCCTGGAGCCGGTTCTGTTCAACATCTTCATTAATGATCTTGATGATGGGATAGATTGCATGCTTAGTAAGTTCGCGGATGACATCAAGCTGGGGGGAATGGTAGACATTCTGGAGGGCAGAGATAGGATTCAGGGAGACTTAGGCAAATTGGAACACTGGGCCAAAAGAAACCTCATGAGGTTGAACAAGGACAAGTGCAAAGTCCTGCACTTAGGATGAAAAATCCCATGCACTGCTTCAGGCTGGGGACTGATCGGCTAAGTAGCAGCACTGTAGAAAAGGACCTGGGGATTATGGTGGACGGGAAGCTGGATATGAGCCAACAGTGTGCTCTTGTTGCCAAAAAGGCCAATGGCATATTGGGCTGCATCAGTAGGAGTTTTGCCAGCAGATCGAGGGATTTGATTATTCCCCTCTATTCAGCACTGGTGAGGCCGCATCTGAAATACTGTGTCCATTTTTGGGCTCCCCACTACAGAAAGGATTTGGACAAATTAGAAAGAGTCCAGCGGAGGGCAACAAAAATGATTAGGGGGCTGGGGCACATGATTTACGAGAAGAGACTAAAGGAACTAGGCTTCTTTAGTCTGCAGAAGAGAGGACTGAGGGGGGATTTGATAGCAACCTTCAACAACTTGAAGGGGTGCTCCAAAGAGGGAGCTAGGCTGTTTTCAGTAGTAACAGAGAACAGAACAAGGAGCAATGGTTTCAAGTTGCAGGTGGGGAGGTCGAGGTTGGATATTAGGAAAGTCTTTCTCACAAGGAGGGTGGTGAAGCATTGGAATAGGTTGCCTAGGGAGGTGGTGGAATCTCCGTCTTTGGAGATATTTAAGGTCCGGTTGGACAAAACCCTGTCTGGGATGATTTAGTTGGAAGGGTCCTGCTTTTAGCAGGGGGTTGGACTAAATGACCTCATGAGGTCCCTTAAAGCTCTATGATTCTATATTAAGGCTAGATAAGTGTGTGGCATTGCAGACTCCTGCAGAACAATTAACTCACACCCTCCTACTGTTCCAAAAATCTGTCAGCTGAAATTTAGCTAGCTGATCAATCAACTTAGTTTAGGTGCAACCCTGTCATCAGCGTCTGTCAACTGTGACTAGCTTGACTAGGGAAAGGATCCAGTCAGGGACTCTTTTTCTGATGAACGAATAACACCGGTTTATTAGTAGGGAAGGAACAAAACCCAGGTAAGGAAAATAACGAACAAGAACTCCTATCTAACTGTGTATCCCACCCACCAACCAAGACAGGCCTCTTATTCACAATCTTTCTTCACCCAGCAGGGCGTTGGTATCCTGATCGTCTACTTGGCTGAGGGGTGGTCAGTCTTTGTTCCAGGTCTCAGGCAAAACAGTTCACTCGTCTGCTTCTAGGTCCAGGTCCGCAGTCCTCCTGACTTGGGCCGTCTGCTTCTCGTCCTGGTCCCAGAGTCTTGGTCTGCTGACCGCACACAGCAACGTTACAGGGCTGCCTCTCTGATGGACAGCAGCCCTCCCCTCACACACAAGTTGTTTTATCAAGTATGCCGACCAATCCCAGCCCAGCGTTTTCCCGTCACAGAGCTTGGGGCTGCACGCTGCACTCAAGTCTCTGCGCACAGTCCCTGTCTCTGGACAGATTGTCTGCCTTTGGCAGTGAGCCAACCTGGGCAGGCTGCAAAGTACATTGGCACCCTGCAAGCTCTAGGGCCTGTCCATTCTTTGTGGTACCCAAACATATCTTTTTAACTTTTTCTTTTCCCCAACACTACCTTCGTATAGGTGAACAAAAGGGTATGAGAATGTGAAAGAATGGATAAAGACTTGGTTCTTCTCACCACAATGCATCAGCCAACTTCCCCTGGCCTGAGCAGTGGCAAATCAGGAGGGAGACTGCCTCAGAATCACAATCTCCATCTTTGCTGCACTTCTCCTGTGGTAGCTTCATATTTCCTCTTATATTCGACAGAACAAACTTTTAATTTAATTCAATGACCCTGCAAATTAACTCTCACTTAAAAAAGTGTCCCCTGCTTAGGAAAGTCACGCTACAAGGGGAAGATGCCCTAAATGAAATCTTTGTAGCACAATTAAGACTACTATGTGCCACAGATTCCCTAAAATTCAACAAATCCTTGGCTCTTCAATAATCTTTAATTCCCCTACTGTTTAGAAGAGCATTCTACAGGAACTCTGTTTGGTTGAGTTTGTGGCATTTCCTGGGCCTAGTAATTCCCTCCTCAGTTTCACCAGGGTGCGTGTGTAACCCAGGTGACTAGGTGAGAGGGTCTCTTTAAGGGATCTTGTGGGGCTGGGGTTAGCAGACGTCAGGCAAAAGGAGGACATGTCCTCCTTTTTACCTTCATGTCCTCCATCTGGCAGTTAATGTGACCCCTAAGAATATTTCTGTTGTTCAGATTGTTCTCCATTTTTTTCATGCTGCCATGCATTCATTAATCATTACCAATTTTCCATGACATAATATGGCAATGCCAGTTATATTAATACTACATTTTCTCCATGTCTTCCTTTTCGTACTTCCTTTTCCTCCTTTCCATGCTTTGGTATCTGGTAACCCTACTTGGGGCTGGATTACTGTTACTGGGCAGATTTAGCTGCCCAGAGCCAGAAGTTTCTGGAAATTGGATGTGGTAGCTGTGAGCATGCTCCACAAGGTTTTCTGCAGGTGTGGTCAGATGCCATAAGAGCAGCTGGCACGAGTTGCATGAGAAGAGCCCATATACTCAGTGTTTGACTGGGAGAGGTTGAGCCAGGAGTGGACAGCACTATGTTTTTTGCCCTCTCTGGAGCATTTTGTAGCAGAGTTTGTGCACATCTATCTGTAACTGAGAGCTGGTTGACCAGTGAGCTGACTGGATGGTGCTGGTTCTGGGAGAGAAAGAGAAGCCTGCATGGATTTCTTCTAAAGATTCCTGCAACCAAAGAAGAAGGAGCTGCTTCTTTCAACTCAAGCCTTTGGACTTGAACACAGACTGTAACTAAGGTTTGAGTGAACTCTACCAGGACTTTGGGACTCTTGGGTATCTTTCTCTGTGTTTCTGTGGGGACTGTTCTGTTTAAATTCATTTTATTTTCTTAGAATAAGATTTATTAACTTAGTATTGAATAAAGTTCATTGTTATGTTTTTTCTAAATAGTATTTTAATGTGGGGAAGGTAACTCAGAATTCTTCACTGTGATTCCCTTAAAGATTGAATCCTGGGTCTCCAGCTGCTTCTCTAGAGAAGTTGGGGTTTATAATTTTTTTTTTAGGCCCTTAAATGAATTCTAGCCTACCCCAAGGTTACACATTCAGTTAATTATTAGGTGATTTCCAATATCTGAGGCTATGTCTACACTGGGGAATTTAGGTCGACTTTAAGTCGACCTTATTAAGTTGACTTTATTAAGTCGACCTAGAGAGTCCACACAGGACTCCTAAGTCGACTTAAAGTGGGCCTTACTAACGCGACTTAGAGAATCTACACTAGACTCTCTAAGTCAACTAGTTCGGTGCAGGGAGAGCCAGCCCCACATGGGGCTGGCTCTCCCTGGGGCAGCAAGCCCCTGAGTGGTCCGGGGGAGAAGAGAGCATGGATCTCCCTTCTGCCCCAGACCACTTGGCTCCCTTATGCTTGGGACTTCTCAGGCCCCGGGAAAAAGGGAACCCTTCTAGTCGGGACTGCTCGGCCAGGAGGAAGGACGACAGCTGGAGCGGGGATCCCGTGGAGAAGGGACCGCGGGGCTCCCTTCACACTGGGACCACTCAGGCCTAAACAGCTGGAGGACCTTGCGAACAATTGCCTGCGCTCCAGCTGTTTAGGGAAGCCCCTGGGCCTCCCCAAACAGCCGGCGCGCCAGCAATTGCCGGCACGGCTGCGCTCCAGCTCCTGGGAAGCCCAGGAGCTGGAGCTTTGTCCCGTCTAGGAGGGAGCATGGGGCTCCCTTCTCCCCAGGACCGCGCTCCAGCTGCTCAGCAGCTGGAGCACGGGTCCTGGGGAGAAGGAAGCGCGTGGCTTCCTTCTTGCCGGGGTGGAAGGGACCCGTGCCCTAAGTCGAGTAAGTCGACTTAGGGTGTCCACACTGCTTAAGTCGACTTAAGGAAATGCCAGTGTGAATGCAGAGTAAATTAAGTCAACTTAAGCATGCTTAAGTCGACTTAATTTACTAGTGTAGACGCACCCAGAGAGCATAAAGTTACTCGGCTATAAATCATACATTTCCACTGTACAAAGACTTCATTCACCTCATGCCATAATACACCTGTTATCTGAGCCCATTTGCCTTTTTCTAACCTGTCATTATCTTGATTGCTCTGAGTAAACTGTACTTGGCTACAGTAGTTACCTTTTTCCATTCTTATCAATTTGATTTTTTGCGTACATGCAATAGTGTTCTTTATTCAGACATAGTGTGTGAATTTAAAATAGGAAATGTCACTTTGAACTATGCTAGGGCATTTATTTGCAGAAAGACTATAATGGAAAATAAATCCAAAGCCTCAGGGCCATGTACATAGTTTCACTTTAAAACATGGTATGGCTAATTCATTGTTAAAAATAGCAATAGGGAATGTTAATCCTGCTAAATGGAGGAAAGTGATACTATATCTCAAAAAAGAAAGGCTGATACAGGACCTTAGAAAAGCAACGGAATTTTAAAAAGTAAGGTGATAGAGAAGCAATTAGTTTATAGGTCAGATTCTACTGTCATTTCCACTAATGAAAACTGAAATAGCTCCATTGACTTCAGAGAGGTAGCTCTGGATTTCCACCAATCTGAGAACAGCATTTCTTCACCTCCTGGAATATAGCAGTTCAGCTACACAAAAATTGAGATCTCAGCTTCTCTCAACTTCACCAAAACAAGACTTATCTTTTCCAAAAGACTTAACTTGGAGAAAATAATCCCAGAGAACATCTGTGTTCCAAATATTTAATCAATACTTCTATTAAACAGGCCAAAACAGCTGCTTTTCCTATAAAGGAGGCTTGGAATTTTTTCCACCTTACTTTGTGTGGTCTCATGGGTAAGAGACATTGATCCCTTCCCAACCATGCTTGGGACAAGAATCAGAGACTATGTCTACACTTACTAAAGTTAGTTCGAATTAGTTAATTCGAACTAACTAATTCTAACTAATTTTAGTTAGTTCGAATTAACTTCATCAAATTAACTTAATTAGAACTAGAAAAATTTACTTCTAACTAAGCAAGTGCCATGAATGGTACTTGCTTAGTTCGAATTAGTGAATTGCATTGAGTTCAATGGGCCGGTTAGTTCGAACTAAGCAATTAGTTCGAACTAACATGGCCACATGGGTTAATTCGAACTAGTTAGCTCAAATGAACCCTTAGTTCGAATAGCATATTTGAATGTATTAGTTCGAATTAAGCAAGCCATTAATTCAAACTGATTAAAGCCTAGTGTAGCCATGGCTTTAGTTAGTTCGAATTAAGCTTCCTTAATTCGAACTAACTTGCCAGTGTAGACATAGCCAGAGAGCTTGCTGTGATCCAGCTGGTGGACAGTCCCTTGGACACTGCTGTTGTTTGGCTTAGGTTAGAGTAGCCACCAACCTGCTCTGGCCAAGGATACAACTGGGTAGAGAATCAGTAATCACCTGTACAATGGCTTCTTACTGCTGTCCCAAGCCTTGGCACATGGGAGATCTGAGACTGTTATAAAAAAATTAAAATATGATAAATGTATTCAAAATAGGGGATTATCATCTTTTGCTAGGAGGTAGCTTTTACAGTGAAAAACATACATTACACAAAGCTTTTCAAAACTGACTTTGAGGCAAAATGTAGAATAGACTTCCATTTAATATCAATAAGACACTCTGGAGTGCATTAGTTGTCTGGGTGGACATTTCTTGGGTGCTTGCTGCTTTGTAACATTCAAGCTTCACTTTATGCCCCATAGCACACCTGAGCCATGCACCAATAACATACTAATGAGCAAGCAGTTGCAGCTTATGTTCACAAGAAAGCTGAATGGAAAGGAATAAAACACTTAATATTGATTTGAATTCCAACCTGCATTTTGATTTGGTCACATTTGGGAGTAGAGAAAGGTGAGGAATGAAGATAAAATAGTCAGAACAAAATGGATTATACCAAACAAAAATGTGTTGTACATTATTTGATTAATAATATGTCTGGATTCTTGATTTCTAGGAAGCAATTTATTTATCATTTGCATATTTGTTGACTCAAGCAACAGCGTAATCTTAGTGGCCAAGTGAAGCTCTGAGCCCACCACTGAATTTTGTTAGTGGGCCATTCCTCGACAAGGCATATCATTGCTTAATTTGAGTTGCAGCCTGAATTATCTCAAAGACCCCAACAGTGCTAGTTGGCTGCACAGAGGCCTGGTATTATTAAGAAGTGCCCATTGTTGACATGTCCAGTCAAAGCTGGGTGGGCAAGCAGTAGGGTTTCTGATTTGGAACTGACTGATGATTGATGTTAAGCACCAGTCTTCCTGCCACAGGGACTCCACTCTCTCAGCCTGGTGTAGCAGCCTTGATCAGAGTTGGTGTGGTGATGAAAGATGTGTAGTTGGTAGGATAAAAAAGGTAGCTGAACAAATTGAACAAGCTTGGGTTGTTGGCACATAACTTCTCAAGCAGCTTGCCAACTGCAATCTCTCTTCTGATGTGAGTGGGAGCAATGAGTCTCAGAACTGGAAGGTCATGGAAGGTGAGTTGGTCACGGAGTTCTTGTGATGAGCACTGTTGAGTTGAGTTGCACATCAAGTATTAACAAGTTGGGTCTGTGCCAACTGACTTCATACTGGTGCAGTACTTTGCTATTGACCCCTTGGGGTTAAAACATTTACTCCTCATGAAGAATCTGCCAGTTTGAGAAGGTTGTTGCTTGACTTGACTTTTGCTGCTATCTTCTCAGGTGGCTTTGTAAGTCAGTGTTGAGTCAAAGGTCATGGCTAAACAAATTTGGTATGCTTCAGCCTCTGGTATTCATTATGATGTTTAATTCCATCTTGGTACTGGTGTGATTGAAGTTGAATGTGCTAGAGAATGCTTGGCTGAAGGCACCATGCCTAGCAATAGTTGACCAAATATGCAGAGTTGTCACTCTTGTTTTATTCTAGTTCATAGTAAGTTGGAAACTGTAGTCTGCAGCAGATGTCATCTGCATAGATGAACTTCCATGACTGGGTTGCTGGCAGATCACTGATATATAGATTGAACAAGATTGGGTTGAAAATGGACCCTGGGGTAACCCATTCATCTGTTTCTTCCAAGCACTTGTTTTCCTCACCCACATGCAGCTAAACTGTTTGTCTTGTTGTAGCAGTTTGATGGCATCAATAAACCATGGTGGAAGGACTCTTAATATTTTAACAAGTAGATTCATGTGCCACACTATCATACGCTGGAGTGAAGTCAAGGAAAACAGCCCCTGTTTTCAGGTTTCTTTGAAAGCCTTTTTCAATTCATATGATAAGCAATGCAAGGATTTTAGAATGGCAATGTTTCTTCTCAGTGAACATCTTTAAAAAGTTAGACCAAATCTTTTCATATTTGTCTGAGGTCCCTCTTCCCTAAAACAATACCCACTCTTTAGTTTCCACATCAACAGAGTCACCAAGTCAAACTTCTGTCCTTGAAGGCAACTTGCTCTTCTGTGTAAGCAATAATGAGAATTTGGCTTCAAGCATTGCTCTAGAAAAATCAAGTTGTATGAGTATGAAAGATTTCAAGATGCCTGGTTATTCCCAAAACAGAGTTCTGGGAAGAAATGTTTAAGGAGGTGTTCATTATCACTTTTTAAAAACCTGTGATTAATTCCTAGCTGATGGAAATTAAGATGTCACCTTCCTTTCTCCTCCCCTTGCTTTCTTTCCTTTTCCTTCATTCTAATTCTTTTATTTTTAATATTTCTGTTCTTCCCCTATTTCTGAAAAAATGAAAAAATAAACACTAATGAATAACACTGCCAGTAAACTTTTTGTTTTATGAACAACTGTGTGCACCTGGTTTTGGTGACTGATAAATATTGTATTTCTTAACGGTACCATAGAACTTGTACCTTTCTTCATTATACTTCATGTAAGAGCTGTTTCTTATCCTCTTTCTTCATTTCAGAATATTCTGCAACAGAAGGTTTTATCAAGATTTATTCTATAACAATAACTAGAACATACCTATCAGGTCAACCAATCAGGTTTGTTTTCTTGTTTTGTAGATACTGACGAACAAAGTAGCATTTAATGCAAATCACTTAACCCTATGTATGACGTGCACTTAAATTTAACATATCTTATGGTATCTGCCAGTAAATAAAAGCTGTTTAACAGGAAATTCTATGCAAAGGAGCACAATTGAAAAAAATAATAATCAGAGAAAATGATAATGTGGAATTTAAATTGTGCTGTAGGTAGCAGATTGGTTGCATAATGAATTTAGCAATAAGTTAGAATTGCTTTTCTCTACATTTATGAACTTGTGTTTCATTCCCATATGTAATGGTTTAATATGGCTGTATGTATTCCCTATTATGCCTTAAGGCATAGAAATGCAGAATCGCTCTCGGAGTAACCTAGGAGTGACCTACTAGCTCAGCTATTAGGAAGACCTTTACTCTCGGAATAACCTAGAGTTGACCTGCTGGGTCAGCTAGCTAGCAGGGAAACCTTTAAACTTAGTAAACAACAGTTCAGCTAAAAGGGAGGCCTTTAAGACTAGTAACAACTGACTCAGAAGGTGCAGTATCAGCAAGGAAAATTCCTAAACCAGGTGACAAAGTGCCTTGTCAACAAGAGGGATTCCTGAAGGGGCAAAAACTGCAGCAGAAAGAAACCAATCTTAACAGGCTACATAGTCAGGGCTGGACCATGTGATGCCCTCCCAAGGGTATAAAACCCAAGAGAGACAAAAGGGAGGTGCGGATCAGGAAGAATCGACCCTTCGATGCACCTAATCGACCTATTGTCTTGGCCAAGCAGAAGGGATCCGCCCTGACGTGCCTGAGTGTATCTGAGCTGCTATCAGTAGGAACCCCAGAATCTCGGGAAGCATGCATGATCTGAACCCCCTTTCTTTGATCTGATGCTGTTTTAATTTAGTGGTACCCTCATAATCCTAAGGGCGCACCCCCTGTACCTAAATCTTAGTTAAGAAAATATTATGAAGAAAAGAAATGAGTAATTGTACTAGTAGCAGAACTAATCAGCATTTAGAGGTTAGTGTGTTTTTAATCCTTGTTGTAAGTGTCCAGCTTTGGACTTTGTTATTTCTGTTTGTAGTATTTTTATGTTGTTTAAAGGCAAAACGGTGTTATATCTGGGCCAAAGAGTCCTGGTAATTTGCACTGGGCAAAATTAAAGAACTTAACCTACCAATCTTTGTCCCACTATTTTAAGGGGGGGAGAAGGGGGCTGGGGAAGGTATGGCACCTATATACAGTAAATACTCAACAGCCTTGGAGTACTTGAAACATGTTGAGAATAGTTGAGATCACTTCTAAAGAAAAAACACATACATATACAAACCTTCTGCACTGTTCCCTGAAAGACCTTGGTTGCATAGATCGTACCCCACCACACCTTAATGCAGTCTGTGACTAACTGGTACACATCAGCCTGTCCTGTTGCACATCACTAATACATTTATCTTTGCTGCTATTGCTACCACTATTTTAATATTATATTAAATGCCATCAAAATTTAAAATTAAAATCCTCATCTTTTATTGCAATGGTTGTGCCATAACTTTTTTTGCTACAAGCATTCCTCTGCCCCCTCATCCCCTGCAGAGGGAGATATACACATCAAATACTAGTTGTGTTTACAGTACTTTTAAGATTTCAGTACTCTTTACAAACATTAGATAATTTATCTTCACACTGTCTTGTTGTGAAATAGGCAACTATTTTTGTTCCCTTTTTATAAATAGAAAAAGAAAGGAAGCTGAGGCATGGAAAGATGGGGTTATTACTTGTTACGGTGAGGCTGTGAATCAGTGGCAGAACCAAAGTTAAAAGTTAAGACCTCTTGACTACCTGGGTACTCTCACTACTAGACCATGGCTCTCTAAGTGTTGAGATACTGAATCAATTTTAAAAGTAAACAATAAAAGTTTACTTCCTCAGTGTATGCTTAAGTCAACCCACACAAAGCTGCATCCACATTGGGCTTTTATTAAGTCAACGTAAGTGCTTCCTTAAGTCAATTTAAAGCCAGTGTGGATAGCTATGTCTACTGTTGTTGACTTAACAAGATCGACTTAAAGTCCACCTTGTTAAGTCAACTTAACAGAGTCAAATTAACTTTACAAGTCTAGACATAGCCTTTGTTCCTTATGCCTTTGAAATGACAATGTATTCATTTGGTGAAAACATGGTGCAGTAGTGTCTGCACTCGACTCACAAGCAGGGCACCTCCTGGTGGTGGAATTGGGGAATTCGTTCAAATGGTCCCCCTGCTGGTAGCCAGTGCATTGCCTCTTGCACATACCAGACTCCACCCCCAGTCCTCTTGTGGGGTCTTAGCCCTCCAGCTAAGCCCACTAGCCCACCCCTTCTGGGGTACAGTCCAGCTCTTCTACCCTGTCCTGGCCACTAACAGCAATGGCCACAGAGACCCACTGGCCACTATGTTAAAATAGTCCAAGCCAGAGCCTGTGCCACTCCTGGCACCTGTGCCACTCCTGGCACACTGGGGAGCATTGAAGGACCTGGGCCCACCCTCTTCTCCAGGCCCCGTTCCAGGAACCCTAGACACTTCCACTGAGGCTTCACCACCCTCCACTCTCTCCTCCACAGTTGGCATCAACTCCCTGGTCCACTTCCCCACAGCCCCCAGTCACACACCACTCCTTACCACCTCTGGAGTCCAGCTGCTGTCCCTCTGGCTTCCTTGCCCCGGACCACTGCTCCAGCCACTTACCACTATCTGCTCCCTTCCAGAACTTCAGCTCTGCTTGGCTCCCACTGATGCGCTGCGCTCAGAGCTTTCCATGGTCCTGGCCCTATAGCCTGTGAGAGACCTTCTCCCTTCAGGATCCCCCTTCCGACTGAAGCCTCAGCCCCCCTGCTTCTCCTCCTATACTGGCTTCTCACCCCAGATTGGCTCAGCAGCCCCTCACAGCTGATTGGCTGCCCCACTCAGGCCAGTTAACTCCTTAATTTACATAGTGGAGCCATCACACCACTACAATGGCAAACATTAAAAATGTATATAGTTACAGAAACAACTTTTGAACTGCATTTGGACTCAATAAAATTTATATTTTTTTAAATTATAAAGAGCGCATTTTCAACCAGTTCGATTTTTTGTAGATCACAGAATTTAGGTGAAAAGTTAAACTGTTTGGGAGGAGGTAGGGGAGAATCACATTAGTCATTCGTTCTCCAAAATATTTGCTTATCCTAACACTTGGCTGGAGAAGACATGAAGTCCCCCAACTTCCTGGTAGATAATGAAAGACACTGAAGGTTACTGATAGGTTGTGTATCAAAAACTCAACTCTTGATTAATGGTCCCACCTATCTGTGTTTGCTAAGATTTATTACACTTTAACAGGATTTGTACTGTTTTCTAGTTATAATAAAAATGAAAGCTACAGTGATGACGTATAAAATAGTGCTGTTGGGCTGTTATTAGGAAGAAGCATGTTTTGTAAAATGGGAGCAAATTCTGCTTCTCTTTGTCCACCCAAGGTCATGTGAGGGTCACTCCTACAAGAAGGATAGAAGGTGTTTTAACAAAATCAAAACAGCCTCTGGCTCTCTTACTGGAAGACATTATAGGTATGTCTACAGTGCACACTCCCTTTGTGGCATGTACGGTGCCTATAGTATACCGTGCCCTCCAAAATGGATATAAATAGCAGTGGGGACAGCGAGGCAATCCTTAGGAGAGTAGAGTAAAGACATTTCTAAGCAGGTACCCAGCTGTATACGCTACAGGGGCTCTCTGCTTGCCCAAGCAGTACCTCCTCAATTTACACACTGCTATTTTTAGCACTCTAGTGTCCCAATGTTTCATTCTTTCCCTGCATCAAGGAAAGGCCAGAAGGTTTTCTCAGCTAAGTCTTTCACTCCCCTCCAGCCCCGGCCCGCTGCCTCTTGCCAGAGTCTTTGATTGACACAAATAGCTACAAACCATTGTGTGAATGCAGACTACTTTTCACAGTAACATGTGGCTACACCTACCCCATATGCTGCCACAAGAGGGGTGCAGTGTAGACATGGCCAAAGAGGGCTGCAGCTAGTGCTTATGCAGTGCCAGAAATAGAACACACCCACTCCCTGACTGCCAACAACTTATACAATGAGCAACAAACACACATATTCCATGTGTCGGAACCACCTCAGCAGCTGATTAGAAGGAACTGTTTGGATGCCAAATGTGGCTGTGTGATCAGTAACTGACTATAGTTTAGAGGTAGTTATAGACAGATGTCCATGTTCAATTCATATTATAATTGCATTCTGATTACAGACAGATGTTCTTTGTTCAGGAAAAGACAAGGAAGATGATCTGGGCAACTACAGACTGATTGGCTGGACATTATTCGTGAACAAAATGGAAAAAGGTGATATGATATTGAATTGATAAAGACTTAAAGGATAGTATAATTAATGACAGTTAAACAAACTTGATTTCATTCTTTGAGGAGACTAGATTGATCGTTAAAGGTGACTGCATAAGTGCAATATATATAGTCTTTGTAAGGCACTTGATTTAGTACTGCATGACATTCTGAGTAAAATATGAGCACTATGCAATATGAAAGCACACATTAAATGGATTAAGAACTGGGTACCTGAGAGATCTAAACAAGTAGTTAATCAAATGGGAGTGATTTTAGTGGGGATCTGCAGGGTTGGGTATTAGACTGAATGCTATTCAACTTTTTAATCAATGGTCTGGAGATAAATATAAAATAGCCACTGAAAAAATGTGAAGATGCTACAAAGGTTGTTGGAGTAGTACATTATGATGAGGACAGGGCAGTAAAACAGAGTAATCTGGATTGCTTCGTTAGCTTGGCCATTCAACCAAAATGCATTTTAATACAGCCAAATGCAAAGTTACATATCTAGGAACAAGAAATGCAGATCATACCTACAGAATGGGGGACTGAGACTCTAGAGGATCAAGCAATTTATCATGAGTTCCAGGGCAATGCTGTGACAAGGAAGACTAATTCAATCCTCCGATGTATAAAAAGAGGAGTAAGAAGTGAGAGTAGGGAGGCGATTTCATTCATTCCCTAGGTAAGACTAATGCCATAATACTGGAGTCCCGTTCTTGTGTCCAGGTTTTGAAAATGGACTCTGAAAAACTGGAAAGGATGCAGCAAGGAGTCACAAAAATGATTTGAGGTTTGGATAAAATGCCTTACAGTAAGAGACTTAAAGAAGTCAATCTGTTTAGCGTCTGAAAAAAAAGATTGGGGTGGGATTTCATTATAGTATATAAATACCTCTATGGAGAGAAAATACTGGGTACTAAAGGGATCAAGCAGAAAAAGACATAATAGGCTGAAGCCAAACAAAGTCGAATGGAAAATAATGCATGAATGTTTAAGAATGAGGGTGACTACCCAGTGGAGCAAATTATCCAAGGAAGTGGTGGAGTTTCTATCCCTTGATCTCTTCATGAAAACATGCTTTTGTTTTACATGGTTTAGGCTTTAGTCAGACATGAGTAATAGGTCTCAATACCAGGGGTGACTGGATGGAATTTAAGGATCTGTTGTGCTGATTATCAGGGCACTCAAGACTGACAGTTGCTTTGTTACTCCTCTGCTTCTAGTGAGAAGTAACCTGCCTGTGGTGACCATGTGTTAGCTCCCTTATACCGCCAATCTGTCAGTCACTCACACACTAGGCTATGCCAACCCTGACATTACCTTTCACATTATCAATAGCTGCACCTCAGTCCCTCTGAATCATTTCCCTGTGCTATACAGACCCTAACACTGGCTATTGAAAAATCTCAGGTCCTCTGGCCCTAAAGGAACAGTATATCCTAGCTTACCAGTTTTACCTTAAAGCCTCGCTACTGTAATGACACAGCAATAGTAATGTAACAAAAGGAGGTTTATTTAAGAAAGGATAGCAAGTCTACTAAAACTAGAGGGAGTGGAAACAAGTTGTTACAATACAAAACAAATAATAAAAACATGAATCTGGGTTTACACTTATTAATAATTACCTTTCCTATCTAATACAGTAGGTTCTTCCAACTCCATCTCCCCATAAGTTCAGTTTGTTGCCACACTGGCTGGCTTCACAAAAAAAAGTTTTTCATGAGAACATCCCTGCTCCTCCTCTGAGTAGTAAAAGGATACAGATCACCTCTTCCTTTATGAGTTATAATGAAAAAGTTTGTTGTCTCCTCATAGGCAGGGTCATATTTTATGTTATAATGTTCCTTTTTTTACTTCCAAGTTGTTTTGATTGTTTGCGGTGTCTAATGGTTTTTCCTTGAAAGTTTTGGGATGGAGCAAAGCTAGACCTTTGAGCCTTCAGTGACATCATCAGCTAACCAGAGCAGAGTGACAACTCTCCACCACCTGAAAGGTCCCTCACCACGACAATGACTAACTTTTATATCAAGACCATAAAGCATACTTTCAATATAGTTAAATTATTCCTTAGGCAGTCATGATATAAGGGGGAAGAGACTCTCATGGATCAGTAACTGTTAAAAATTACAGAGTCCTGTGCAACGTTCCCTCTAAGGTTTGGCGGCTTGTGTGCAAAATTTTCAAGCCGTGTGCAAAACTTTTTCTGAATAAAATTTTTGTGCAAACTCACATGACAGAAATTATAGGCATTAATTGAAGTTAAAGTGATTGTAAACAGAATTAATTAATTGTGTTTAATTAATTGAATATGAATGAATTTTGAATTGAAATTTAATTTTTAGAAAGGTTTTTAAAAAGGAAGGAAGGAAGGAAGGAAGGAAGGAAGGAAGGAAGGAAAAAGAGAGAAGGAAGGAGAAAAAGAAAAAAAGAAGGAAGAGAAAGAAAGGAAGGAAGGAAGAGGAAGACGAGAAGGAAGGAAGGAAGGAAGGAAGGAAGGAAGGAAGGAAGGAAGGAAGAGGAAGATGAGAAAGAAGAAAGGAAGGAAGGAACAGGAAAACAAAGAAGAGAAAAAAAAGAAGGAAGAGAGAAGGAAAGAAAAAGGAAGGCAAACAAGAGAAAGAAGGGAAGAGAAAGGAAGAAAAGAGAGAAAGTAGGAAAAGAAAGGCAGAGAGAAGGAAAGAAAAGGAAAGAAAAGGGAAGGCAAAGAAAGAAAGAAAGAAAGAAAGAAAGAAAGAAAGAAGCCAAGGCCGCTGGCGGCGGGGACCCAAACGCGGTCCCGGGAGGCCGCTGGCAGGGCAGAGCAGAGCAGGCCCCAGGCCAGGAAGTCGAGGTGGCCGGCGGGTGGGAGCCTGGGAGCCTGCCCTGGCTGCGGCCACGCCACTGCCCTGGCCGCATGGGGCAGGCAGGTGCGTGCACATGCCCCGGCCCTGAGTCTGCCTGATCCGCCCTGGGTGAGGGGAGGGCCAGTCCAGAGGTCGGGCTCAAGCCAGGTCTGCCATGGCAAAGCCACAGCCCCGGGGGTCTGGAGGGGGCGGCGGGGGCTGCCGGCCTGCGCGGGGGTCCCTCATTGCTGTGCGGGGGTTGCAACAGCCGCTGCGCGGCTGTGCACCTACACAGCTTAGAGGGAACACTGGTCCTGTGGCACTTTTAAAGAGTAACAGATTTATTTATCGCATAAGCTTTCGTGGGAGAAAATC
>ML686006.1:5585733-5624995 GCA_007922175.1 Pelusios castaneus | reverse complement strand
CCAAGGCCGCTGGCGGCGGGGACCCAAACGCGGTCCCGGGAGGCCGCTGGCAGGGCAGAGCAGAGCAGGCCCCAGGCCAGGAAGTCGAGGTGGCCGGCGGGTGGGAGCCTGGGAGCCTGCCCTGGCTGCGGCCACGCCACTGCCCCGGCCGCATGGGGCAGGCAGGTGCGTGCACATGCCCCGGCCCTGAGTCTGCCTGATCCGCCCTGGGTGAGGGGAGGGCCAGTCCAGAGGTCGGGCTCAAGCCAGGTCTGCCATGGCAAAGCCACAGCCCCGGGGGTCTGGAGGGGGCGGCGGGGGCTGCCGGCCTGCGCGGGGGTCCCTCATTGCTGTGCGGGGGTTGCAACAGCCGCTGCGCGGCTGTGCACCTACACAGCTTAGAGGGAACACTGGTCCTGTGGCACTTTTAAAGAGTAACAGATTTATTTATCGCATAAGCTTTCGTGGGAGAAAATCCCACTTCATCAGATGAAGTGGGATTTTCTCCCACGAAAGCTTATGCGATAAATAAATCTGTTACTCTTTAAAAGTGCCACAGGACTCTGTTGTTTTTTCTGCAATAGACTGACATGACTACCCTTTTGGATCATGGTTAAAAATTGGGAAACAAAGGGCAGAAATAAATGGTTAGTTTTCCCATTGGAGTAAGGTAAATAGCAGGGTCTCTCAAGGAACTGCATTATGATACATGCAGTTCAACATATCATGAATGATCTGAATGGAAAAAGGAGTGAACACTGAAGTGGTATAATTTGCAAATGACAGACATTTACCCAAGATAGTTTTGTTCAAAGCTGATTGTGAAGAGGTACAAAGGGATCTCATTAAACTGTATGAATGGGCAACAAAATGGCATATGAAATTTAATACTGATAAGTGTAAGTAATGCACATTGAAAAAACAACCCCAACATTATATATAAAATGATGGGATCTAAATTAACTGGTACCACTAATGAAAGATTGTGGAATCATCATAGACTCATAGACTTATAGACTCATAGACTTTAAGGTCAGAAGGGGCCAGTACGATCATCTAGTCTGACCTCCTGCAAAATGCAGGCCTCAAGACCTCACCCACCCACTCCAGCAATAGGCCCCCAACCTATGACTGAGTTATTCACCTCCTTAAATCACGATTTAAGGACTTTAAGATACAGAGAATTCACTGGTCGGTAAGCCATGCCCTGTGCTACAGATGAAGGTCAAAAAGCTAAAACAATGTATGATCTCTTGTGAGCAACTCTTTTTTGCTGAGTATGACTCTTTCCTTTCTCTGCTCCTGACAGAGAAATATCTAATAAAGTCGGTTCCTCCAATCCCAACTCCTCCAACAACCTCCAGCTGTTCCTTTTGTAAGGCCAGGCAGATATTCAGTGGCTCAAGCTTCTGGCCAAGTCACACACAGTCAAAGCATGTGAAGGGTAACAAAGTCCAGCAATTGGTTGGCCTTCTCGAGGGTTTTCAGCCCATCTCTGGGCCTGTTTAAATTTTAGCCCCTTTCTTGATGGTTTGTTTGTTTGTTTGTTTGTTTTTGTACTGAAGCCCCTTCTTGGGATTTAGGCCTCTTTCCCAGTAATACTCTGAGGCCAAACCCAGGGATCTTTTAAGTGGCAGCTATGTACTACTTTCCTTTAATAGTTCCTCCTGCCTTCCCCGGGCTGCTTCCTACTCACTCCTATCACCTCTCTCTGTTCACTACCTGAGCATGGTCTCCTCCATGCCTCCTTGCTTTTTTTTCCCTCTGTGAGGAGAGGTCTCCTCATCTAGAGAGTTTCTCTGTCTTCCAGACTCCTCCCACTCCACCAACACTTCAGCAACTAACTTACTCAGACCCTGTATCTCCTTTTAAATGTGCTTGCTTTATTCTCATTGGCTGCTTCCCTTCAGACCTTTCTAAGCAGGCTTGGAGGACCCACATTCTGTGCTCCTTTCCTGGGGTGGGGTGTGATAGGTCCATGAGGCCTCCAGCAGGGTGCCTCAAAGGGCCTGGTATACTCATCACTGAATGTTAGTAACCACTAGGAAAAGGAGAGATAATAAGAATATATTATACCACCACTTTATAAATCCATTCCTTGAATACTGCATGCAGTTTTGATAATCTTATCTAAATAAAATGTCATATTAGAATTGAAAAAGGTCCAGAAAAGGGCAACTTAAATTATTAGGGTTATCAAAAGTTTCCACAAAAGGAGAGATTTAAAAAGACTGAGAAAATTCATCTTAGAAAAGAGATGATTAAAGAGGGATACAATAGAGATGTATAAAATCATGAATGATGTGAGGGAAATGTTATTTACCCCTTCAAATAACACATGAATGGGGGGTAATTTGGTTAAAATTCATAGGGAGCTGGATTAAAATAAACCAAAATAAATACTTCTTAACACAATGCATAATCAACCTGTGGAGCTTTTTGTCTGGGTTGTTGTGATGGCCAAAAGTAAAATTGGGTTAAAAAAAGAATTAGATAAATTCAGGGAGGATAGATAGATCACTGGCGATTAGCCAATGTCAGGGATGCAACCCCATGCTCCTAAACTACTAAATTTAAGAAGCTGGGACTGAATGACAGAGAATGGATCACTGGAAAGTGCCCTGGACTCTTCATTCCCTCTGAAGCACTTGGCACTGGGCACTAACAGAAAACTAGGCTAGATGGGACATTAGTCTGTCTTGTATGGCTGTTTGTATGTTCTTAAATATTACCTCTACATCTTTAAATAATTGTGGGTCTTGATAAGTTAGGATCTCTTTATAGATACTTTACCCCTTAAGGATAAATACTCCATAACATTTGTGTTTGGTATAGCAAGTTTGTGAACCCTTTGCAAAGGGACCCTTTGCAAAAAAGAACCTCCATGTCAAACCTGTGATGTCAAAGTCGATGAATTAGTGGTTCCTTCTAACCATAAGCTAATGAATCTATGAGTTCAGTAAAAGGAAGACTAAAATGTCAGAGATCTGGTCAGCCCCTGTTGCCTCATTCTGAGACATCTCTATTTCTATATTCTATTAAATGCATGTATTAATTTGTGGCTGTTCTGTTTTAGCTGATATTATGTTTTATACACATTTGATTAAAAAGAAAAGACATAACAATAGGCATTGAATATAGTATGCCACATGATAGGTATATTTCAGGTGACTGTGACCAGGAAATAAAGAACACATTCAGTAGATCTTCTGTTTGTTTCATGTTTCATATTCTAAAGAGTCCTCTCCCATAAGAATTGCTCCTCCTGATGTATAAGGAACTCCTAATGACCATGTACAAGAAAAGAGTAAGTAGTTCAAGGAGGTATGAAGGAGTTATTGATTAGAGTTTAATAGACTATTCTGTTGATGCAAAAGATAGAATAGAATTCAGTTCACTCTCTATTAGTGAATAGAATTCAATTCACTCTACAGCATTAACTGGAGCAAAAAGCAATTATTATTTTATAACAGCACTTGAGTCAGCAGTTCAGAGTCTGAATATGCAAAAGGGTCTGTTGAGTAAGAGGAAGCTATTTTTAGATAGCTACTTCTCAAAGTAAAACTGCAATTAAAGTAGCAAAGTAATTAATGCCCAAATTACCAAGAAAGTTATTTGTTCAGACAAATAATCGTTTCTCAACTATATTTTGAAAGATTATGGTTTCATGGAGAGGAAGGTCAATTCTCTAAAGTAACGATGCAAAGTAAGAAAGTCACCACACATGATGACCTCTGAAAAAATATGCACTTATATTTATAGTATATAGGTACTTCGCCATATGATTCTGGGCCAGTATCATCTAGGACAATGGTCACAAAACCCTGGGGCACACCCTTCTGGGAGGGGCCTGGAGGAACATTTGGGTGTGTGGGGTGGGACAGGGTCAGCCACCATGGGAGCGGTGGGGTGGAGAGGGAACGCAACCCAGCCCCAATCTGCCCCATGTTTGCTCTCGTCCTTCCCTTGCTCCCTGCTCCATGCACAGCTCTGGCTGCAGACTTGGCCCCAGCCTCTGGCTCCAGAGATGGTCCCAACCCCAGCCCACAGCCCTCATTACTGGCCCCAGTGGTTGTCAGGTGTTTAGGTTTTGAATGAAAAGCCTGGTCAAAGAGGAAACCTAACAGTATCCAGTCAGCACAGCTGACCTGGATACGAAAAGTCTGATTACCTCTGGTAATTGTCTTTTACCACTGGGCTGCAAAAAGAGCAGCTGCTGTTTGAGCTTGGAGGAGCTGCTCTACTTAGCGGCCAACGCCTGATGAAGAGACCTAACTGGCTCCTGGATCTCGCTGCAGACTAAGTACCAGCTCCACCACTGCTGCTGCTCGAGGGTGCAGGGATCCTCTGTTCCCTCCATTGTGCCCTAATGGCCCCAACCTGCCCCTTATTCTGGGACTGATCCCATCCAATCTGACTGTGCCCTGATTTTCCCACTCCATCCTCTTGCTCCAGAGACCAATCCTTTTCTCTCCTTCTCGGTCCCAATTTCCCCACTCTTGCCCTTTATTCTGGGAACCAACGCCCATCCGCCTCACCATGCCCTGATTTCCTCAGCCCAGCCTCTAGCTCTGGGGACTGAGCCCCTCCTACCCCAATTTTGCCTCTAGAACCCTTTGCTCCAGGGACTGAGCCCCTCTCCCCACATCCTGCTGTGTCCTGATTTCACCACCGCAGACCCTTGCTCTGGGAAGTGGTGACTCCTGCTATGCCCTACTGAGCCCTGACTGGGGCAGGCAGACAGGCTCCACACCTGCTACTCCCAGTCCAACTCTACTGGTGGCAGGTTAGTCACATGAGAAGGAAGAGGGGAGGGACAAGGGGTATGTGGAAAACAAGTGATTGGGGGGAGGAGAGGAAGGATGATGCAGGCTTAAGGAGAAGAGGTGGGGCAGGGGTCTTCAGTTTTCATCTATTAGAAAATAAACTACCCTAGCTGTAGCTTTATCTCCAACTGCACTCCCAGCCCTGGTCCCCACCCGCAGCTCTTGAGAGGCATGGACAGAATCCATAGGGAGGGTGTGACCTAAAACATTTGGGGACCACTGATCTGCGAATGTAAATAACACTTTGGCTTGCATTTCCAGTTTTTATAGAACTTGAAAAAAGGAATTAAAGTGACTGCTCCATACAGGTCACACCATTAATCCCCTCCTCCCCCCTCAGATTATGCTGCACTAATTATTCATCTTCCTAAACCTTACTTACTACTGGAAAGTATTGTTCCAGGTAGAAAAGACCATAAAATAATGTATTCAGCTCAGCTAATAGATTAAATATTCATAAATGTTATTTCTAACGACAGTTGCTAAAGAACTATTTTGGGGAGAAGAAATACTGGTTAAAATATACTGGAGGGGTAGCATGTAAATCATAGTGCTCTGGAGGTATGTCATTTGAGCCTTAGTTCTGCTAATTGAGTGGTATACTATGCTAGGAGATGAGTTTTCAAATATTTGTACTTGAGGCAATGAGGAAATTCTGACAGAAGAAAGGAAAGAAGACCGTGTTTCAGTAATCTTGTCGAGTGCAACCAGCACATCATGCAGTACAATTTGGAGGTTAAGGAGCAGAAGGGGTAACACACATATTTGATAAATAGAATCAGTTGTTTTTCCGCTTCATTGGTCCTTCCCTTCATCCTCCCTTCAGTGTAAACCACAAAACTAAAGTACATGAAAGTAAAACATGCCCTTAGATAACATAGATGATCAGAGAGAAAAGGATGAAAAAAATGCACAAGAATAGAATATAACAACAACATGCACTCAGAGGAAAGTTTGGGCTCAGAAAAACAGTCTGACTCAAAGGATCATAAAATCCCTGGTTATACATCTTTAGTTAAACAAATTAACCTGGATATAATTACTTAAATATAAGGTAACTGTTATGTTGACAATGAAGAATATTTGAATAGTAATCATAAACGCAAAATCAGTAATTAATGGTCCATGTTTGTAAGTCACTCTGCGGCAAAGTTGTTAATCATTACTGTAATGATGGGCTTGACACAAATGATTGCTATTAATGAGTTTAAATATTGCTGCAAAAATACTTGGAATTATTTTTAAATGTAAGTCAGGTTTTTCACTTAGAAGAAAAGTCTTGACTGAGTTATTAGTCACAAATTATGATCACCATAAATATTATATTAATTGTGAAATCCTATATTAGAAATTCATTCAGCTTCTAAAATCCGTATTTAATAATTGTCAACTGTAAACTCAGTTGCTAATGAAAATTACCAAATCAATACATTACTCTCTTCTTCATTCATTAAGACTATCCCTACTCTTTGGAGCCCTTTATATTTGCCATTTAATAATAAAATTAATATAGTTATTATGCTATAAATTTTATATAGGTTTTTTTATACCTGTTGACAAATGATCAAATTCTGCCCTTGTAATGAACGCATAATGCCCACTGTTGCCAGAATTCGCCCTGGAGTGAAATATTTTCCCATTCAGAAATGCACAGCCAATTTTGTTGAGGATTGGGAATGTGCTAAAGGGCCATGCATCTATTTCGGAGAGGAAAAAAAACCTACATATTTGAAATTGTCTCTCTGGTCCTGAATTTGGAGACTGTGAATAAGAGAAACAGAAACACAAAACAAGCCCAAGACAAAAAATGTTGTACCTGTACATCTTGTACTGTCTTCTGTCCCATTTCTCATTCATTAAATCCCTCTTTAAAAATCCATTTTTACCAGGATTCTTTTTTTACACGTTCTCCTCACCAATAATTATATGATCTTTTTCCTGAATTGTCTTGTGTTTCTTCCATCTTTTAGGCCTTGGGTAAAATTTTCAAGAGGGCCTAAATGACTTAGGATCCTGAGTCCAATTTTCATGACTGACTGAGGCCCATATAAGTTTAAGTCCCATTAACATACAGACGCCTGGGTCATATAGGCAGCCTGAAAATTTTATCCTTTGTCAGCATTAGGCTTTTAGCTACAGTGTAAATATGTTGATGTAAATACACTGATGCAAACCTCTAGTGTGGACACTTCCCCTTGCCCCCACTTAGAGTTAACTTCTCAAACGCTAAGATTTTTTTTGCAGGGATCATATCTTTTTCTAGATTTCCAATTCTGCAATCACATCCCTTAGTGCACTCTTCTATTGCTTGTGTGTAACCTGAAAGCCATTGAATTTTGATCACTTTTCAATGACCCATGGGTCTTTAGGTAATTAGGTCATTGTCACACACACATACTGATTAACTTGACCTAAGGTTGCTCAAGAAAATCATATCCAACAAAATGCCAAACATTAGTCTGCTATTATGATATTCCATCATGCTGGCACACTGATGTCTCCTCTCTAAGGTTATGTCTACTCTTAGAAAGTTAAGTCGACTTTATTAAGTCGCCTTAGAGGGTGTATCTACACTTACAAGTTAGGTCAATTTAAGGAGGCTTAAGTCGACCTAACTTACTCCACATCCACTCTGGGTTTTCCTTAAGTCGACTTAAGGAAAGCTAAATTTGACCTAATGACACCTCATTTTAGGTCAAATTAAGGCTTAAATTGACTTCTTAAATTGACTTAAGCCAGTGTGGATGCTCTAAATCGACTTCTTCTATAAGTTGACCTAGAGTGGGGGTACAAGGGAGCCCTGCATGGCTCCCTGGCAGAAGGGAGGCACTGTGGCTCCCTTGTCCCCTGGGGAGCCCCTGATCCCTTCTCCCCAGGACCATGGCTTTCTGGCAGAGGAGCCCCGGCTCCCTTTTTGCCAGGAAGCCGCAGGTCCCGGGGAGAAGGGCTCCTCAGCTGGGGGCTGGAGCCCTGGCTGGGGCTGCTGGGATTCCTTCCCCACTGAAGCCCTGGTCCTCGGGAAGCCCCTGGTGGCATGTCCCTGGGAGAGCCGGCACCACAGACCAGCTCTCTCTGCAGGGACAGGCAAGTCGCAAGCGGCTCATCCTGGGGAGAGCCAGTCCTGCATGGGGCTGGCTCTCCCCGAGACAGCAAGCCGCCCAACCCGAGCAGTCCCGGGGAGAAAGGAGCGCGGGGGCTCCCTTCTGGCTGGGACCGCTCGGTTCCTGGGGAGAAGGGAGCCCCGTGTTCCCTTCTCCAGGACCGCCTGGGTCCCAGTCAGAAAGGAGCCACAGCCTGAACTCCCTTCTCTGGGACCCGAGAGGTCCCGGCCAGAAGGGAGCCCTGCTCTCTTGTCCCCAGACCCGCAGAGGTCTGGGGAAGAAGGGAGCACACTACAGCTGACAGACTCGCTGGAGGGCCCTCCTGACCCACCTTCAGCTCGGCGAGAGCAACCTCCCGGAGGTTGTCAGCACATGCTGTTGCCTGCACAACCTCTGCGAGCTGTGGGGGGAAAGGGGCCCTCGCATCTGGGAGGCCAAGGCCGAGTGGCTC
The DNA here is from genome assembly GCA_007922175.1 of Pelusios castaneus. NCBI lineage: Eukaryota > Metazoa > Chordata > Testudines > Pelomedusidae > Pelusios > Pelusios castaneus. The sequence goes on along the minus strand of ML686006.1, from coordinate 5,616,638 downwards.
ACTGTGCAGTACGAGCAGCCTGATGACACCTTGCCCTGGATTCAGCGGGTCCAGCGGCAAGCAGAGCTAATCCAAGATGCGCTGAGGGCCCACTTTGACAGCAAGGAGCACTGAGCGGTGGACCTGCTACCAGGCCCCATCACCTCCACTACATACCCATGCCCCCCCCCATGCGACCGTCTACCCCCTCCCCCCATCCCCACACCAGTAAAAAGCACGACACACTGTATAATGGCATTCAGAGTTTTGATTCAGAGGGGGAAACGGAGGTTGGGATCTGCGGGAGTTTGGAGGTTTGGGTAGAGTGAAGAGGGTTAGGGAGAGTGAGGGGTGTTGGAGAGGTTGTGGGGCGTGAAGAGGGCCAGGGGGAGGGATGGGGGTTGGGAGAAGTGAAGAGGGTCGAAGGGAGGGGGCTGGTGCTAGTGGCCTCCGGAAGACGGGCCCCAGCTTGCAGACGTCCGCCCCGGGTCCTGGCCCGCCGGCAAGGAAGGCTGTCTCTGGGGTGCAGGGCAGGGCCCTGAGGGAACAGGCACTCCTCCAGACACTCCAGGGACTAGGTCTGCCGCTCCATGAGGTCAAGCATGTGCTCGAGAAGCCTCTGCTCACCCCTCCACAGCCCCTGCTCAACCCTCTGGTGGGCGTCCTCCTGTTCCTGCCGCACCACCAGGAGTTCCTCGGTCCACTCGCTAATGCAGACCAGGTCTTCGAAGAGCTCATCCCGCAAGCGATGCACCCTCCATTTCCTCGTGATCAGGCCTGGTGTGGTGCCGGGAGTGCCATGTGTCAAGGGCGCAGGGGCTGTTGGGGAGAAGCAAAGAAGAGGGTCCCTCCCATTAGCTGGTATGGTCTGCAGCCTGACAGCAGCTTCTGTCCCCTGACCATCCCCCTGCTTCCCAGTACCTGTCCTTTGGGACAGGGAGCACTTGGTACACACCAGCATGCTGTGCTGCCCAGGTCGGGTTCGGTGCCCATGGTGGTGAGCTGCAGGCAGCCCTGCCTCGGGGCTCTGTCCTGACGCCACGTACCACCGGTGTCAGCCGCATGCTGTCTGGCCTTCGTGCTCCTGTCTACAGTCTCCCCACCCCAACTCCAGACACGCCACTGCACCGCTCACCTCCGGGTCCCCCTCTGCCCCTGCCACACAGCCCCCAGGTCCTCTGGCCCTGTGGGAACGTCCCCTGCCTTCCCCTGGGCCATGTCCCCCTGCAGTCCCTGTCCCACAGGCATGCCCAGCCCTGCCCACAGGGAGGGAGGGATAGAGGGAAGGAGTACTCACCAGCAGGTGCAGCGGTTGTCTGGCGTAATGTCCCCTCACCTGGGTCTTCTTTGGCGGGGGGACCCTGCTCCTCTCCCTCTTCCTGTGAGGCTGTGTCCACCGTCGGGGCAGGGATCAGCTCCGGGCTGGCAGCTGGCTCCGGGGCTGGCGAGATGCCCTCCTGCTGGGCGCTGGCCTCCCCCTGCTCCAATACTACAGTCTCATCCTCCAAGCACCTCCTCCTGCTTGTCGAGGGAGGGGGGCTCCACAGAGTTGATGGTGTGGGCTGGCAGGCTGGTAGCCCTAGCAGATCTTGACCTGGACCTGCTGGGTGTGTCCTGGGTGTGGCCCTTGGCAGCCAGGGCCCAGGAGATGGAAGCATACACCTCCTGGTTACATTGGCTGCCCTGCAACTGGGAAGTGACTGCCTCGTCCCCCCAAATGGCCAGCAGGTCCAGGATTTCCTGGTATCTCCAGGATGGAGCTGGCCTGCGGTTCTGGCTCTGCTCTGCCATGCTCCCAAGCAGCAGGTCTGGCCAGCTCTGGGGGCCAGGGTGACCAAGGGTGAGTCCTGCCCTGTGGTTGGCCAGGGCAGGCTCTTCCTGTGCCAGGAACTCTGGGAGGGAGGTCAGGGAGGAAGGTCTGGAGGCCATGGATGTCGACTTAGGGCTACTCTGCATCTACACTGGCTTAAGTCCACTTAATAAGATCAACTTAAGCATTAAGTCAACCTAAAAGGAGGTGTTATTAAGTCGACTTAACTTTTCCTTAAGTTGACTTAAGAAACTGCTTAAGTTGGACATAAGGAAAGCCAGTGTGGACGTGGAGTAGTTTAAGACGACTTAAGCCTCCTTAAGTCGACTTAATTAGTAAGTGTAGACGCATCCTAACACATTCACTTCCATTCAACAGTGCTTTCACTCTTTATACACTAATCAAAGACTGAAAATTACACTGCAACACCCAACTTTAATGCCAATCTGTGAATTAGTTATTGTGTCTAAAACAGGATCAAACTGACACTATGAATATTTACTGACACATCTGTTACTGAAATGTGCACATTTAGGCTTTCTGCAGCTTTTACCATGATTGAGATAATGCTGAATTAGATATAAACCACAATACAGAGTAATTTAGAATATCATTTGGGAAGAATGATATTATTAGAAAGGAGACAACTTTAGTTTAGATGCACACATTTCTTGATAGCCAGCAGAGATGGAAAAGAAAGTGCAGATCAAGCACATAACAGTTTAATGAGGTTTTGGTGTGTGTATGTACATATGTTTGCTTCTGTGTGGCGATAGTTTTTAAGGCTGTGTCAGCTCTAACTCCTAACACCTTTTGGGGGCTAAATTTTCAAAACATTTGGACTGCTAAAGTGGACCCTTGCATTCACAGTGGCAGGTGCAAATTATGTTTGTGTCTGGTAATTGTCAAAGAATGTACCCAGTGAAAGTTATGTCTGCAAGCTGCCACTGTGAGAGTGTGGCTGCAAAAAAGCATCCTTCAAAGAATTTTCTATGCATTGCTTCTGAGTGCAAGTGAATAATAAGATGTAATTCCTTAATGCCAGAAGTTGTACCTATAGCTGTCCCCAGCGGGTAAGTAACCTACTGTCCAGCTGCAAGCTTGTCTCATTAATAACCACCCCATGCAATAAAGGGCTAGTTGAAAGCCCACACATTCCTGCTCTGATGAAGGATTTGGTGAAGTTTCTGTAGGGCAGCAAGTAGCCCATAAAAGTATTTATCAACATCCAACAGGCAGAATGAGGGAGAGCAAACAGCAATGTTATAAAGCCCAGTTACATACTGAATACAAAGACCTGATTCTTCACTAGATTGCAGTTTGATTAGTCACTAATTCCTGAGTAAAAGGGCTGTAAAATGCACCTCGGGTGTAAAAATTTAGTCTAAGACCAGTGTGGAAAATCATGATTTGTGAACGTTTTACATCCACTTAGCCGTCTGTATTGCAGGGGAAGGAGTTTCATGCAGGTAAGCAACAATATTTATAACTATCACCCCTTTAGTCTTTCTTCCCAGCCATGACCCCTTTCGTATTTTTCTCCACCTCATTTCTGTTGTTACTCTTCTATGTCCCAATGTTTCCTTTCTTCACTTACACCTACAGTTATTCATTCATACATACTACCAATTTACCTCATCACTATCAATTCACCCCATTGCGCCAACTCAGAAACCCTTCCCTTCCCCACACTGTGCTGTGCCTGGAGAACTGGGAGCTGAGGTGTCAGGAAATAAGTTTCTCATAACTTGATTCTGTAGGTTTTTTAGCCTATTAAAAAGTCTAAATTTCCTTCTCCACACCTGCTCTCTTTGTTTCCCGAAAACCACGTGCTATAAGAACTGCTGAATTTCCTAAGGAGCCATTACAAGCCCTCATAACCAAGAAAAGCTGTGAGCATGCTCCTAGTGACTGTGGGCTGAACTGACCCCCCCAGCTTACTCAGGGTACAGCCGGGCCATGTGTGTGGCAGACAGGAAATGAACAGCCACCCTAGTCCCTGAATTTGAGGTGTGCCAAGAGCTGTTCTGTCACTGAAGAGTCATGCTTGTAAAAGATAAGAGGCAGAGGGCAGAGTAAAAGTCACACGGGCAAACTTAGTTGTTATGTTTCCTTATTTTGAGTGATATTCTTTGCAATCTTCACATTCTTTTAATGTGCGCAAGGCTTTGGCAGCAGAGGGGGTAATTAATTTTTAATGCTTTATGTGTGGATACTTTACAATGACAAGGGCAGATAACTGGCTAACAATTATAAAGTGAATTTAAGTCTTTCACATTATTATGTGGTGGGAAGACATGTTGCCATTTTTATAGTTAAGATTCGTGTCGTCTAATTTTGAAGTGAAACTGGAAGTGGAAAAAGGACAAACCTTGGGACACACATGCAGTAGTAGCTTCTTTGAGATAGATAGACTGTTGTATTGGCAAGAGTCAATTTTACTGTAAAACAGTGAATATTGTTACTTACTGAAACAATTGGCAGAATAGAGGGCATATGGGTTGGAAATATTGGTTTTAAGGCATGCTTTATATAAAATAATATTTATATTCACATCTAGAAGAACTTCAAAATGGAAGTGAAGAATTTACATATCTACAAATAGGATAGGCTTTTATGTATGTGTCAGAAGCACAGTTTCATCTCAGCTGAGGGTTCATACTGCTACATTTACACTGTAATGAAATTGCAAAGATAAATAAAACCTATTTTCCAAATACTGCATTTTTGTAAAGACTAGCAATACCCGAATTTCATATAACCTGCATGGAAAATGACTTTTTTACAATGTACTATACATAAAAACAGACTGGGCTTCTTTCCAAAATGACTGTAGTACTGAAATTGTCCTGGAAGGCACAGCTTGAGGTTGAAATTCGGGTTGATTCCATCATACATAAATTGCTTTGAAAAAAAGAAAACTATAGGTTACTGCAGGGAAAACCAAACCAAAACCTCATATTATTATTTTGTTTTCCTTGGGTTATTACTTTGCAAATATAGCTATGAAATGGAGGTCTGATTCCTTTCTCACTTACAAACTGTAAGTATTGACTCCAGAAAAGTTATGCTTGATTTACATCAGCAAGAGAAAATAGTCAAGTCAAGAATCTCGAATTATATTCTACTGAAGCAAATGAAGTGCTGAGTGGTATGTACTTCATGCAATCCATCTGCCATGTTTCCTTCTTAAGGGCAAGTAGTCTCCGTCCTGCAGTTCAGAATAAGCCTACCTGGGAAAATATTATCATGCAAATGGAATATTGTGTGTGCATTACCTGCTTGCCTGGTTATCTTGAAATCTTTAGATTATATTAGAATTTAGTTTTATTGATCAACATTTAACTGTCCTGAAGCTACTCTATGCCCAGATATAGATGCCTTAGATTCAGTCTCTGTCCCCAAAACCTGTACAGACATACCTATATTGGAAGAGGTCCATTCTACCAAGAAACTGTGAGGTGGATGTACTGCTGGACCTGATGGCATAACATTCAAACTTCTTATGTGCAACTCTGTAGGACCAGATGGAGCCATTTATGGATAAATCATAACAATTTTAAATACTTGTTAATAATTTGGATTATTAACCAATGGAACTATTCAGCATTAGGTTCTACATGAGCTGTGTTATTCTCTCTGTGTATTGTTCTTTACCTCTATTGCACAAGTGAATGCACACTTTTACTGTGAATTATCACATGTATACATTCATTATTTAGTTGCTGCAAATGCTCACGTATGTCAGTTGCCCATTTTTGTGAACTTGAGTGCAAATACAAAGTGAAAACAGCAGGGCCTAAAAATAGTCAAAGTGAATTCAGTTAGAAATTCAAGTAAATGTTAATGGACAATTCATTTTAATCAGTTTCCACAACTCTAATTATAATTTTTAGATTAATCAGATTATATTTACTCTTTAGCAAATATATGGAAACTGTTTCCCATTTGGGGAGCAGCAGGGAGAGAGTTTATCACAAAACAACTCAGTAAGTGAATGTGCAAAGCAAGAATCTATGCAAAATGTCATTGCACTCTCTATGATCATCAATAGGCTTATTTAGAGAAAATGTTTCTGTCAGCCTGGTCTAAGCTACAATTGGAAGAAGAAAGGTCAGTTTCAATTTCCCTAGACATCTTATGGTAATATCATTTAACAAGAAGCTGGAAAGCAGCCACGGACAGGTGTCTTGGCACTGGAGCCCTCCTCTTCTGATAGATTGAGACAAACACTTCAAATCCTTGATTTTGGAACTGGCAGATTTTGGATGTGGGTTCACTCTGGCACAGGGAGATTCAATAATTTCACATTCCTATACTCACCCTAGTTTTGTATCTTTCCAGGTACATTTGTAGTAATAATAGTAATAACATTATATCTTTTTTATTAGTTTATCTTCAAGGCCCTAATGTTCGAATAGCTAGTTAATGTTCGAGCTAGTTAATGTTCAAAGAATGTTTCAGTTGGAAATGTAAATTGATGGAGTTGGGTATTTTCTTTGATGGAATTTTGTTTATTTACAAAGCATGAACAATGCCTTGGCATTGTATCTCTGGACTCAGAATGAACCAAGAACAAAAGGAGCAGGTTTTCAGATTATAGCTCCCAAGCCTCTTCAAGCAACACAAGACCCCAAAGAACTCTTTCTAGCTTTTCCCAAGGTTACATTGTGCTCACAGTCTCCTGCTTGACTTACTTTCATCTCCTTCTCTTTCTCACTGTTATAGTCTGTTCTGAATTTCTGTGACCTCTTCCCCATGCCCATTCCCCCAAACAATACTCAGACAATAGCTCCCAAAAGATTCACACAAACCCCTTGTATTAGTGGGGAGGGAGGAGCGTTGAGACAGCTATGCTTACAGTCATTTTAATTGAAGAGTCAGTTCACACCTATCGACCTCAATGGGTTTTAATTCAACCCATTTACAAGGTTTCACCTAGCTCATACCAATAAAAATAACATTCAGTCTTCCCAGCTCAGTTGTGCCAAATAACTTCTATTCTAACCATCAACACTTTGGGGTTCAAGTGCTGTGACTATCCTAGTCTGTAGTACTTGGTGTTTTGTATCAAACATTACGTAGTGGTTTTGTAATAGAGTCAAAAGTCCAGAATGGGCAGAGGTGAAGCCCACGTGATTGTTTTCCTCTTGTGATTTGAATCAAGGTCTGCATGCTAATCTGCTGTATCACCTAATTTCCAATAACATTGTGTTAATCAGAAATAACATTTCTTTTGTGGTGATGGGAGTTGATTAGGACAGAAAATACTTTATTGTATTTTTTTAAGATACAAAATTTTTAAACTGTCTAGTCACTTGAGGGTCAGATTCTTCAGACTATTGCACTCCTGTCGTACTATTCTGCTACAAAAAAAAGCAAAAAATAGTGCTATCTGGCCCACTGAGGATTACGCCAAAGTGGATCAGTCTTCAGTGGCTGTAGGAGTTACAATAGCCTGTTCCTACACCAGCTTCTCCAAGATCCCAATACAAAGGGTGTGTCAGGAGAAGGGCAGGCTGTGTTGGGTCCTGGCTACAATCTTGTGTACTCTGGCTGCCTCAGATGGCAGACGGTGGGGATTGTTACCACTTGGTGGAGTTTAGAAATATAACTAGCTACTTAACTGTCCCCATCTTTGCTACACCTACATGAATCTGGATGCAGCAGATAACTGAGGCCAATATTTTATTACTCTGGTTCTGAGGGAGTTGGGATTTTGCCATCCCAATGGACCTCTCTTAGCAAAATAATGAAAGATATTTTTAATAAAACAAGCACATTCATGTACTCAGATAAGCAGGCTATTCTGTTCTTCTTCCTCCTATAAAGCCTTCACACAAGATTTCTCCCCAAGGCTAGCTGGAGAGCATAGGCATATAAACATAAGCAGCATTGCTTAAAATAAGGGATGATGAACTAAGGGATGATGAGCATCTGCACAGTTTCTGGTCCTGAGTGACAGAAAGTTCCTGGCAAAAGCAAGTACTGAGAGGTCATCTATCTTCCATGTATAGTAGTGGTGGTCAATATTATTGGATTGACAGTTTCATTCCCCCAAACCCATATAAGTATATAAGAGCAAAAGTAAAGGGCAACCATGGCATACGTAGATTAGTCAGAACAACTGAGACAGAGCCATTTTAAAACAAAGAATATGGTTCTCTCAAAATCCCAACATGTTGTGAATTTGTTCAAGTTTGCTGAAATGTATTTCTAAGGAAAAAAAAAGTTTTGACAATGTCTAAATATCCCATTTTGAAATGTACAGCATGAAACATTTTGATTTTTCATTTTGAAACAAAAAGTCATTTTTAATTTTGTTTATTTTGTATTATATTGTAATAAAAATGTCAAAATCCAGAAGAAATGTTTTTTATTAACCCTGGTGATTAATTTTATTTTATTTTGTGGAGTGTTTTGGAATTTTTCAAAATCTTGAAATCCTCCATGCAGTTGAATTTCCCTTCTCTGCACAACTCTAGTCATGTATATTAATTAATCAGCTTGTTAAACCTTATAGTTGTAAAGTTAATTTTTATCTGTCAGACATTAGGATGGATGAGCTTTCTTGCAGTCGATTTGGTTCCCTTTTGCTCTTATCTCAGTTATAGTCATTAAGCAGCCTGGGTTTTTATGTTCCTGCTTCAAGAGAATGAAACTGTACATTATGAGTGGCTGTACAGAATATGTTCATAAGAGAGCAAATTGCACAGCATTGGTGGCCTGATTTAAAGATATATTTTAAGTATTATTTATAGAATGATTTTGATAAATTATAAACATGGTAGCTTAGATATTTACAAGTCTTTTTTACTGTAAGATCACTTGCTTAGCCATGTTATGTTGACGGAAGAAAGTTCTCCCACCAACGTAATAAAACCACCTAAATCGGTTGTGGTAGAGAGCATTTCCCACCACTGTCCACACAATTGCTTATGCTAGCAAAATTTTGTCACTTAGGGAGGTGTTTTATCACACCCCTGAATGGCAAATGTTTTGCTGACGTAAGTGCTAGTGTAAGCAAGACCTTAGTAAACCTTTAGATAGTTTATTACAGGATAAGCTACAGTGTGTGAGATTTTAGATACCAGTTGATCTGGGGGAAAGTGGGTGGTCTCTTGGGAGTGGAAGCAATGTGAATGTAGAATGATTTTTGGCATAAGTACCATTTATCACTAAGCCCAGTTCATTTTGGGGGCAAGATAGACTGGAGTGTCTAAGGGGACTGTCTGTTTCTCCATGCCAGACAATTGGAATGGTAGGATCCAGGAGTTAGCATTTGTTAGTGGCATATGAAATCTAATTATAGAAGGCATGACCAGTTTGTGGTGTCTGCCCTGATTTTGAAAGCCTGCTTTGAGGTAGGCACTTGTACACTCACTTCATACAGTATGACATATCCTGTAAGGTTGGCCCCTGCAAGAGTAAAGAAAAACTGGGATCTAAGTCTAGTTTATAAACAAAAATAGGATGTGTATAGGTATTCAGTGGTGTATGCTCATGAGCAATTATGGTAAATCGTCATGTCTAAGAGAACTATATTGGCTATCCTAAACGTAGAACTGTGACAAAATAGAATTCACAAATGTTTGACAATTGTAGGTGACTTCAAAATAATATATTGGCTGGTGCTGGAGTTATCATCACATCATGTGACACCTCTGGCAACCCCATGGGTGCATCTACACTTGTAAATTAAGTCGACTTAAGCAGGCTTAAATCGACTTAATTTACTCTGTGTCTACACTTGAGATTCCTTAATTTGACTTAAGCAGTTCCTTAAGTCGAATTAAGGAAAAGTTAGTTCGAATTAGTAAAACCTCGTCTTACTTCGAACTAATACTTAATTCAATTTAGTTAGTTTGAATTAAGTCAATATGGCCATGTTAGTATGAACTAACTGCTTAGTTCGAACTAACTGGCACATTGAGCTTAGTGCAACTGACTAATTCGAACTAGCATTCTAGTGGTGTCATGCTAGTTCGAATTAAGTTAATTCAAACTAACTAAAATTAGTTTGAATTACTTAGTTGGAATTAACTAATTTAAACTAACTTTGGTAAGTGTAGACATAGCCCATGTGACTAAATGGCCTGTCTGTTAACATGCATTGTAGCTCCTTGCTGGGAGATTCTGGTCCTCTTGTTTTATGTCCTTGAAACCTCTAATCTCTGCCAGGCAGGCATGATTTAGAATTGATTTTCTGTACTACTGGCATAACAACTCAGATAAATTAGGGGATGCTGGAATGCACTCTGGAGTGACCATTCCAACTGTCTGGCTTTGTCAAGCTCTTTATTAAATGTCAAACTGTCTGTTTCTGACAAAAGACCCTGCCTGGCCTGGGGAGTTTGTTTTCCCTCTAAACTGAAATCTGTTCATGTTTTATAAGCATGAAACTGCACTACCATAGCGTAGCCCATCTTGGCCTTTCAGTGCAGACACATTATAGAGCAAAAATTCAATCACTGGGGATGTAGTTCTAAAATTAGAGCAAGAAGATGCAATTTTTCACAATGTTGAATATTTTCTGTCATTCTCAACCTAGACAAGATCCCAGCCAGGCCTATTTGCACAGGTTTGTGATTGCCCGCTGAAAATGAAAGACAAAAGGAAAGCTTCAATGGGACCTATGATGCACAGTATTAGTAGCACCTGAACTTGTCACTGATGTGGCTGTGGCATGAAAAAGCTTCAGGCTCAACTATGAGCAATTACCGCTTCCTGGTGGGAGATGATAAGGATCTGGTGATAATCACTGAGCTAAAGAGTCTTGTGGTGTTAGTCTTTAAAAGTGTCACAGGATTCTTGTTTGTTTTGCTGAACTAGACTAACACGGTTACCCCCCTGGAACGTAAGCTAACAATGTAACTGGGAGGATATAAACAAAAGGAAAAGGAAACAAGGAGGGAAGTTCAGAAGGTGAGGCTGAGATGTGAAGGTCTTCTTTCTGCAATACACTTATACTTTTTAATGGGGGAATAAGAACATACATAGTAAAAAGGCAACAACTTTGTATGTATTAGAGACTGAGGCCACACAAAGTGACGAGGCAGTGAAATACAGTGGGTAGCTATAGAGGTGTCCCGTGGCACATAAGAGCTTGTCTGAGCGCATTAACCCTCTTGGCTGAGAGAAAGAAACTTAACGGGGACCCATGTGAAGTAGGAGACCTAGGCTTCATGAATAAAATGCTGCACTCACTAGTGGAACAATAAAGAAATGAAGAAAACCCAGCAGGCGGGCTATGTCTACACTTACCAAAGCTAGTTCGAATTAGTTAATTTGAACTAACTAATTCAAACTAATTTTAGTTAGTTTGAATTAACTTAATTCGAACTAGCATGGCCCCACTAGAATGCTAGTTCGAACTAAGCAAGTGCCATGCATGGCACTTGCTTAGTTCGAATTAGTCAGTTGCATTAAGCTCAATGTGCTGGTTAGTTCAAACTAAGCAGTAAGTTCAAACTAACATGGCCACATTGACTTAATTCAAACTAACTAGTTTGAATTAAGGGTAGTTTGAAGTAAAACGAGGTTTTACTAATTCGAACTAACTTTTCCTTAATTCAACTTAAGAAACTGCTTAAGTCGAATTAAGGAAACTCAAGTGTAGACACAGAGTAAATTAAGTCGACTAAGCCTGCTTAGGTTGACTTAATTTACAAGTGTAGATGCATCCGCAGTGAGGCAAGAATTTCTGCATTGGCAGGAAGAGGAACAGTGAATGTTACAGGAGTTCATCAAGGAGCAGTCCCAGGTACAGCAACAACTCCTGAAGAGGCTGGTTTGTTCCCAGTGAGGGTACTGGAAATTTAATTGTGGTCCTGGGACTATGCAAGTTGGCCCTGAAGGATAATTCCAGTACCTTTTTACTAACCTCTGAGTGGGTGGCTACTAGCTTCAGAAGGGACAAATGTGCCTGGGGAATTTGGCTAGCTCCTTATGACCCATCCATGCCTAAAGTAAATAACCTAAAAATGCCAAGGTCAGAGCAGACTGCAAAAGGAGAGCAAACGCCCCCAGCATTGATGGGTGACACGTAAATCAGACTTCCAAACGAGCCACAAATACTGGTTAACAAGAAGCTAAAACAAAATATTCACAGTCCCCTTACTGCATTTCAGCCTCAGGCTCCTAATGAAACACTAGGTCCAGCAAAGAGAGAAGTTATTTAAAACACTGCTCTTTCCCCCAAAAGGTTCTCCTGACCCCAGTATATCAGCCACATTACCAGATCAATATAAGTTTGGATCTTACATGCTGCCAGCCAATCCTTTAGTAACTAAAACTAAACATTTATTATAAAAGGAAAGAAACAAACTATAAGAGAATGTTAAATTATTAAAGCAATAAGATACATACAAATGATTTGAAAGTCCATATATATCAGGTGTTCATTAGAATTGTGGAGTTTGAAGGCTTGTAGGCTATGTCTACACTTGCTAAAATTAATTCAAATTAGTTAGTTCGAACTAACTAATTCGAACTAATTTTAGTTAGTTCGAATTAGCTTAATTCAAACTAACATGGCCACACTGGAATGTTAGTTCAAACTAAGCAAGCACCTGCTTAGTTCGAATTAGCGATCCCCATTCATTTCAATGGCCGGTTAATTCGAACTAAGAAATTAGTTCGAATTAACATGGCCACATTGGTCAATTCGAACTAGTTAGTTCTAATTAACCCCTTAGTTCGAATACCCTATTCGAAGTTATTAGTTCAAATTAAGGAAGCCCTTTATTCTAACTAACTAAAGCCTAGTGTAGCCACGGCTTTAGTTAGTTTGAATTAAGCCTCCTTAATTCAAACTAACTTGCCAGTGTAGACATAGCCGTAGTGTCCTTCTAGTCTACCTCCACTACTTGGATGGGTATCAGTCCTTTGTTAGAAGCCTGAAGACTGACTGAATACTGAAGACAATATGAATGTGGTGCAGCTAGCTGCCTTTTATAGTGGATCGCCATGTGGCTTGTTTCAAACACAAGTCCTCAGCAGGTGGCATGGAAAAGCCTCAGAGTCAGAGAGAGTCCCCTGTCCATAGGGCATGTTCTTACACAGTCCAGTCACTCCTCAGGTGAAGCCCTAACATCTCTCCCTGGTATCATTGTACCTGTGAGTTTCCTTGATGGGACATTAAGAAGGCAAGGGTTATAGCCGTCCTGTCTGGGGTGTTGCCCTGAATATAGCACAAGTTGAAATACAGAAATGCCTTACATATTTATAACCTACATTAAAATATGACAAGTACACTAAACAATAAAATCATGCAAAAATTATAACCTTTCTCTAATAGTATCTGACATGGCATATCTCATATGAATTATTATAATTATGAAATATTAACTTTAAATAATACCAGAAATGTCCCCCCAATCAAGTCAGCATCAGATCCCTTATCTTGCCAGCGAGACTCAGGTGGTCTGTATGATCCTGAGCAAGCACCAGGCCAAAGATTTTGTACACTGAAAGCTATTTTAGACAAGGTCAGTGGAGAAATACCACCTAAAAGTTAGAGTAACCAAGGGGAATGTCAGGATATGTCCTAGGACTTTCAAGCAGGAGTGTGGATGTCTTTGCAGGGTCAGGGGCATAGGTCTTCACAATTATCACTTACACAATGATTGGCAAATTCAATAATGACTGAAATTTGAATTTGTATGCTAGCAGGATGCATGAAATTGTCACGAGTATTTGAATAGGTGAATTATGGCAAAATAGCACGACTGCTGTAAATAAATAGAGCTTTATATTGTGAGCTATTTCGTGAGAAGCTTATATTGTGATCAACATTTAATTACAGGGAAAACTACAGTTTTTATTTTTTACAGATCTGCCCAAGGATGTTAATTAATATTTAAAAGAAACCCCAAACCTCAAAGTAAATTATCCAAATGTTTTGCATTTTTGTGAGCAACATGTTTCTTGTCCCCCCTTCCACTCATGTGTGTGTGTGTGTGTGTGTGTGTCACAGCTTCTACTATTTTGCAGAGGAAAATCCTTAAAATAGTATAAGGAGAAAAGTCAATAACTGAGAACTTAAAGGATTTTTTCCCCATAATTCATGTATCTTTTGGCTATATAAAAGAACTTTTATGCAGAAAGATCTGACTTTGTGAAATAATTTGTATAGCTTTAGGAATCTGACTACGAATCAATTCATTCTAAGGTCACCAGTGCAGTGGAGAATAATTTCACTGGATTATATAAATTTGCAGTAAAAACTATATGTTACTCACCAAAGGCTGTATATGCTACTTATCTCCACCCTGCATATCTGGATACTTACTTGGTCTCATTATTATAATACCCAAACACCTTACAACCACTGATAGATTTTATCCTCGTAACAAACTGGCAAGACAGTGAAGTGAGACATTTTACAGGCGGAAAACTGAGGCAAAGTATAGGTTACTTGACTTACCAAAGTCTCACAAAAGTGATCTGGCTAAGTTCAGAACTGATATTCGGGTCCAAATTCTCAAGCTGGGGTAAATCAGCATAGCACCGTTAAAGTCAATAAAGCTATCTTGACTTAAAAATGCTGAGGATTTGATCTCTTAACTTCCAGTCCAGAACCCTATCCATTAGGGCAACCCTCCTCTCCTTTCCTGCCTTTCAATGAATATCTACTTGAATTTGTAAAATCTTTATGTAGCTCCAATAGAAAATGTCTTTATCAACCCCTATGTCAACGCACTGTCTTTGATTGCTATATATAATTCCCATTGATGTTAATTGGGGCGATACACAGAGACTGAACCATCAATGCCATGTGCAGTGCTACCATCATCTATGCTGCCAGCAATAACTTACTGTATAAAGATAAAGGGGAAAGAACACAAAAAAAGATCTATGTTGAAAGTACATTAAGGTTGAGCAATAAGGACTTAATTCTAATTCTGGCATTTCCTAACTTTTATCGAAGCAACCTTAATTTGCCCCTAACTTATACTAAGATAGATAAATATAATATAATTTACTATAATGAATTAATTAATGTTTGATTGGAGTAAAATTGTTTTTAGACTTTTAGGAAGGAAAGGTTATGCCATGTGTAATTTCAATGGTAATTTCTAGTGTTGGTTAAAAAGTTACAAAGAAAAAAACTTTTTGAAAAAGTCTCAAAAAAGAAATTTGCACTACAAACTGCTGATTTTTTCTCACTTTTCCAACATTTTAATCAAGTATTTAGTTAAAAAAAAATCATTAAAATTGCTACTTCAATATCAATCTGAATTTTTTATTTACCAAAACCTTTATTTTTAGAAATGTTATCAACAATTTTGAAAAGAAGATGGGGGGAATCTCCAAAATGAAAAATAAAACCTAATAAAAGATATAACCTCACCCACCTTGTGTCTTTCATATCTTTGGAATAATATGGCTATAAATATGCAGCAAATTGCATTTGGCTTGTTAGCCTCCAGATGCTATGGAGATGAATGAATTATAAATGAAGAATAGGCCCATAACTCAACCAAGGGACTGTATACTAGAGAAGGGAGCAGCCAAAAAGTTCTTTATCCTTATAAAAAAGGGTTTAGTGCCCAGAGTTGGTGTTATCATTGTTAAAGCAGATGGGTGAAACTGTATTTGCCGCACTAGAAGGAGAACACCACCCTGTATCGACATATCAGAGTAAAATACATATGAGGTTTATGAAGCAAGTCAATCTGAAAGAAAGCCAAGGTAACACAGAATTTTCTCTTCCAGCCTGCTCTTCTGAAATCAGCATATATGTTACATCAACTGTGGATGTTTTACTAAGACACCCATAGTGTAGCGTAAATTTAAAGAGGTAAGACTATAAATTGCTTTTCTGGGGTTAAGTCATAGTAGCTTTGAATCTGTCTTTACACTGCTGACACTTATGATACCATCCTGAGAATGTGTCATTTTTGAAAGCTATTTAACCTGTCTTAACCATTGGTTTAATGCTAATATTTCCACCGACAAATACTGGATGAAATGATAAATGAAGAGGCTTCACACAGTAAACCTACTAATTGTGCTAGGGATTGTTTGAGTACAAAAGACAGTGGTTTTATTAATCTGCCCTAGGAGTCTATGCAGGTTAACATTATAAATGTAGTTACACAGATTTTTGTCAAAGTATTAAATCATAACTGTCTAGATCAGTGATCTCTAACCTTTCACCTGCAGATGAACTGGTCTAGTTAACTGCAGAACTGGTCTAGACAAACCCTCTACTGGTCTTGCAAATGCCCAACTAGCCAGAAGCCTTATGGTTGTTATTAGCAACTGAGTCTGTCAGCATCCTCCGCACCCCACAAATTATTTCTTGCTGCTTCATAGATACATTGATACCTGGTGAGGATCTAAATCACCAAAGAGGGAAGTAGAAAAGATCATGTGGGAATTTTTAGAAACTTCAATGTGTTGGAGGCCTATGGGGTACCTATGTTGGATCTTGAGCAGTAGGAATTGCTTGACTTTACATGCTGTGTTGCTGGTGTAAGCCTTGTTTTTACGTTTGGAGGGTAGATGATAGAAGTGCTCATAATTCTAGATTGAGACTAATGGTGTTTGTTGAGTTTCTTTATTTCTCTTTGTGAGTAGGTGTTACACTATGCACTCAGCATAAACAAAATAAATGAAAACAAGGGCTCTAATGACTATAGAATGTTAGTGCAGCAATTTTATTTACATATAAATAAATCCCTGTGGACATGAAAATACCTATTACCATGAAGCATCTTTTATAAATAATTCATCTTATGGCTGGCACAATGAAAGACTGTGCAAATAAGAAACCTAAATTCTAGTTCTGATCTGTCACTTCATTGACTTCAGTGGGGCTTACAAGTTGTAACTGAGAGCAGAGGATAGCCTGGTATGTTGATAGTTATCGCGGAACAGAATGTCTATACTCTCTCAGAACTATGACATCCACTCATCATATAACACCTACAGATAAAAGACTATTTGGATGTTTGATGGGATGAGAAAGAAGGAAAGTTAAAAAAAAAAAAAAAGGAAGGGGAGGAAGATATATATCAAAATATACTCAAATTTTCTACCTTCAGAGAATATGCCAGTGACAAAAGTGTAGTAAGTTACACCAGTATCTGTAGAGATCTACTCACAATAGTTATTGTAATCATTCATTACAGATATCTTGTTTTCTCTCCCCCTCTTTTTGTGAAAACAATGGTCTACCTTATTCGCTGCAGGGAATGGTGGGAATGCAGCAAAAAAGGAAAGCAGCAAAAAAGATTTGGGATAGGAGAGCGAAAACGGGGCCCAGTTGGGTAAGGAGAAGGGATGGAATTGGGTAATAGAACTGGTAGAAATAAAAAGAATCTTTTAAAAAGTATTACATAATGAGGAGAAAATGATGGAGTATGATTCTAGAGTGAATCCACTTCCATTAAGAGGATAACACAAGGCTCAGAGAACCCTAACTGCCTTATTGTATTCTTGTATGAGTATGAGGAAGGCAACACACAGGGTGTTCTTTGTGTTATGATGCTGCTATTTGAATAAAGAATTGCAAGAAAGAACGTTAGTGGTTACTGGTGATAGGCGGAGACTGATTTGTCCTTGTTGCAAATAGTTGTAAAAGAAGTAAAATGCCAGCATAGGATGGATGATTATCATAATTAATCTATCCCTGTGATGTTTCCCTAGGGTGTGAAGGAAGGTCACAGAGTGAGGATTGAGTACAGGTTTTCTGACTGAGAAGTGAATATAAATGGAAGAAATTGTGCAGTAACTTTTAGGGTTTAGTATAGCTAAGAGCACCTGTAAGGAAATGTGGGTTGGAATGCTGGAAAGCTCAGGTTCTTTTATTCTAGGAGGCCCCACATGATTGAACAAAAGAAATATTGTATCTTTAATAATGGAAAAAGAGCCGACCTGGCAATTACTGCCGAGTAAGCCAAATTTAAACCCCTTCTAAAATCAGGGAGCAATTTTTCAGCACATACCAGAAAAGGGTCCCTGATCCATGGCATGAGCTTCTAGATGTTATGGGTAAAACAAATAATAATAATTGGTGCATATTCCCCAAAAGAACATATTCTCCAAATAGATAATAAAAGCATAATTAAAGCTGTTAGAATTACTCACAGTGAATATCCTGGTTGGCAAGCTTGGGCCATGACCCTCTAAGCCCTGCTCTGAATGTTCTCAAAGTTTAGTGAGAGTAGGTTGGATCAAGTTTGGGCTCATTCTAGAAAAAAAACTAGATAGACAAATCTTATTTTTGTATTTTAGTGGGGTTTTGGGGGGGGGGGGTGGAACTGTTATATAATTAGATGAAGGAAATGTTATTGATTTAGCATTCCAGGACCACATATTATTGATATCCAGGATTTGACAGAGCACCTTACTATACCAATTAACTGAAATTGGCTTGGATATTGGGCACAGTCTAGCTGAAGGATGACAAAAGGCAATGAAACAGAAATGTATCAGACTTGAAGAGGTATCTAGTTGTGTACTTCAAGGATCAGAGTTAAGCCTTTTATTCTGCATCTTAACAATCTAGACAAAGGTTTAAATAAATATAACATTTATTAAAATTACAGTTGACTAAATTGGGAGAAGCCGTTAACATCAGTGAGATCAAAGAAATAATAAAAAGTGGACAAAGGCTAGAAATGCAGTCAAGAAATAAAACCTGATTTAAATCCTGCTTGTCATTTCAGGAAAAACAATCTGGAGATAGATGCTTGGAAAGCAGCAATACCAAAAAAGACCTTGGGGGAGATAGTTGAAAGTTTATTAGGAATTTGCAAAATGATGTGGTAGCTAACGGTGCCAGATGGGTTGATTGTTAAAGAAGGCAGAAAAGATATAACTGACATCCTGAAGTAAATGAAAGGAAAATCTAGAATATCAGGAAAAATATATTGATAGTTTGACTGTAAAATATTCTCTCACAGGAAGTTGGAGAAGCCCTCATTTTTTGATCATCTGAAACTGAACTGGCAGTCAAATACTGTTTGACATGACATAAGTATCTAGTTATCTTTTAATGTGGTGAACAGTTCATCACTGGCATGAGCAAGGGCTAGTTAATGTAACAAATCTCTTCCATCTCTGCTTTCTGTGTGGTTCTAAGGGAACCACATATACTACATCAGCTAAAACATTTCAAAGATTAAAAAGTGATGCATATATAATGTTTCCAAATACATTCCATTTTATCAGTAGCTGATATGTATTTCTACTATTTTCCTGTTATAGTGGCTACAAGTTTGCTTTCATCGATAACCTTTAAGAGGTCTTTGCCACTTAGTAATCTAATCAAGAAGTTTGGTTGTCTAAGGAAAGTGGTCCCATTTTAACTGTTCAGAATGATAATGTTCTAGATGTTATTGACAACTTACCTAGTTTCAAACGTACAGTATACAGCTCAAAGTTCTGAAGCTGTTTCCTCTAGTAAATGGCAAAATTATAGCTATTAAGGTTATGTCAGAACTCTCATGAAATAGCCTGTGTTCTCCCAAGCTCTCCAGTGAAAGGTGGACCAAGCATTATATCAGAAAATGATTTACAATACTGTACATAAGGGTGACATTTGGCAGCCATATTGATTTTGCCTCAGAGTTGAAAGTTATTAACAAGAGCTGGGCAAATGACGTTTTTTGAATGAATCACTTAATTGGTTCATTTTGTGACTTTCTATTCATGAATCATGCATTAACAGATTTTTTTCTCAAATTTATTCAGTGCTTGAAATTATTCACCCAATAATGTAATTTAAATTAAATTAAAGTAAGTGGGATAGCTAAGTAACTCATTCACCAAACCCAGTGGAGCCCTGAAAACTTCTACAAAGTTGGTCATTAAGTCACACATTTGCGAGATTATTCTTTTTACAGCATACTGTCCTTTTAATTGAATTGTTTACTTTCATAATTTGTGTTTAAAAAATAAAGACTAAGGTGGTAAAGAAAGAAAGGCCCTGATTTGGTTTTGTTACTCAGTTGATGAACTTGACACAGTTTGAGGGTGACATTGAAAGGGGTCTCCATGACTTTGTGCTCCACCAGCCTCACCCATCTGATTCTGGGGACTGGTCTCTACTGTAAACTAGAAAAACCTGTGGGCTTCTTCTAATTTATGCTCATCTGGAACTGTTCAACAATCAATTTTGGCAGCAAGGTATAGTTGCAGCACAGGATGAGCGGTGCCTATATTCTTGCCCCTAGCCACACCGGGGATTGGGAGGTGAGAAAAATGATCAAAGGTGTGTAGAAGACTTTCATATTCAGGTGAAAATTATAAAAGCTGATGGTATTTAATTCTGAAAATTGATAAATAAGACCCTGCTTTATAATTAATCCACTCTGAACTCTTGTATAGATCAACTAACCCTGGGGCCAAGTTAACCTTAATTATTGTATGTCTTATTGTCAAGGAGAAGTTAAACAATTTTTATAATGAATAGACACTTGCAAGACAGCATGATGGAAGCTTGACCACTGTCTGAAATAGGTGAAGGGAGATTAGTTTCCAAAAGAATTAAGACTCTATCTCAGAATTTAAAAGGAAATCTGTACCCCAACTCCAGTCATAACTCTGCAAACATCAAGTCCACTTATAGATGTTATAAGTGATAGCAATGTTAACTGATAGGAATGTTAACTGATATGTTATATATGTTAACTGATATGTTAACTGATATGAATGTGAACTGCTATTTAAAACAAAAAAAAATAGTTCTTCACAGCTGTGCAGAAAAGTATTTTTGCTGAACTGGACAAATTAAACTGTATGGCTATGTCTACACTACAAAAAGTTACATCAACTTTCTTAAGTCGACTTAATAAGGTCAACTTTAAGTCGACTTAAAATCAACCTTATTAAGTTGATTTAACACAGTGCTGTCCATTGACATGGACTAAGTCCACTTTGTTAAGTCGACCTAACTGCCTTTAGATCGACTTAACAAAGTGGACTTAAATGTCCACACTGGGCTTAGGTTGACCTAAAGAAGGGTTAAGTCAACCTAAGCAGGCTTAAGTCGACCTAATATTTGGTTCTTATTAAGTCGACTTAAGCGTTCATTAAATCGACTTAAGGAATTTCTTAAGTTGACTTAATGAAAGCCTAATGTGGACGTGGCTTTATTTAAATTGACTTAAGCCTCTTTAAGTCAACTTAAACTGCCAGGGTAGACATAACCTATGGGTACATCCACACTGGAGCCTTAGGTTGACTTAAGGGTGGCTGAGTCAACCTACAGACTGCTATGTCCACACTGGGTGCTTATTAAGTCGATTTAAGCGCTTCTTTAAGTTGACTTAATAACATCACATCTTAAGGTCGACCTTAAGTCGATCTCATTAAGTCAACTCAAGCCAGTGTAGATGGGGAATAGCCCTTAAGTCAGCCTAATTGGCCTCCAGGCCCCCTTGCAGAGTTCCTCCATTGACCTAGCACCTGCCAGTGTGGACGCAGGGCTGTGGAGTCTCTAGATTAATTTAACAAGGTCAACTTTAAGTTGACTTAAAGTCAACCTTGGTTAAGTCGACTTAACAGATCCTCCAGCGTAGACATATCCTAAAAGTTATACAGTCTGTTCTTTTGCCCATGGAGATAAATGTCAATGTCCCATTTACTTTAATGATATAGGATCAGATTCCACAAAAGTTTATGGTAAAAAAGGTGTTGTCCTTTCATAAGGGAGTATTTCCCCATTGGTTTATAAATTACCATGTGTGGTGTATGCTTTACGCTGGTTTGGTAGAAATGGTTGTATGCTTTGTTGGAGTTATGCATGAATGTAATATGTTTTAGAGATGAATTAGGCACAGCTCTGTTCTAATTGGCCAGGTGGGATTTTGGGGACTAAGAGGTGTACAAGAACTCTCAGTATTGCATGGCTGGGACCCTAGCAATGAAAAATGAGGAACATATCTACATCTATTGTGTTAACTGAGATTTTTTTTAAAAAAACAGTCTGCAAGATCTTACTATGTTAAAGTCACGCCTTCCTTTCACTACAGAATTCCAGTCCTCTTGATTTTCATTCATGTTATATTTAAAATATACTGATATTTCAGCTTCATCCTGGCTGCAGAGTCTGTCTGCCTCTGATACTTATAAACGATCTCCTGTGATAGCGTGGGGAACACATCTATAAATGTATGAATTCCATTTTCTTTTGTGAATGCCATTTATTTGTGTAATTTCCATTGTGTGTTAGAGCATTCATTTTCTATCTAGTGGACTGACTATGTCTGAAAAGTTGTGACAAAACTGTGCTCCAGCAAATGAGCTTCAGAGGAAGGCAAAATTCCCCAGGGTCTCTTCCAGTGTAACCAGGGGGAAATTCCTTCCTAATATCAAATATGGTGATTGGTTTTCCCCTGAGCATGTTGGCAAGATCCACCAGCTCGACACTTGGGAAAGAAATCTCAGTACTAACTCAGGCTATATCTACACTTGTCAAAATAAGTCGACTTTGCTAAGTCGACTTAGTTAAGTTGACTTAACATGTCTACACTATAAAATTAAGTTGAATTAAAATTGACCTTACCAAATCGACTTAGAGCATCCGCACTGGATGCCTAAGTCGACTTCTAGGGGCTAGGTGGACCTAGAAGTGGTCCATGGTTGGAAAGGGGGCACCCCTTCCAAAGTGCCAGGCGGCTCAGCATTTGCCCCATTGTACGCTGGTACAATGGGGGCTGAGCAGGACAGGGACAGGGGCTGGGTACAGTAGCGGGGTGGGCAGGGCTGTGTCCTGCCCTGTTGGTGGGCACGCCAAGCTCTGACTGTGCCAGCCACCTTGACAGGGAGGTCAGTGGGGGAGCTCTTGGGCCCCTTAAGTCGACTTAAAGTCGATTTAGGGCTAATCTGCTTTTACACTGGCTAAGTCGACTTTATAAAGTCGACTTAGCCAGTAAAGTCGACTTTAAAGTAGGTTTAATAAAGTCGACTTAAAATTTCCTTAAGTCGATTTAAGCAGCAGGTTAAGTCGACTTAAGGAAATTGTAGTGTAGACGCAGATTAAATTAAGTCGACTTAAGCAGGCTTAAGTCGACTTAATTCACAAGTGTAGATGCACCCTCAGAGCCCTCCTCACCTAATGTCCCATCTCTGGACACTGGAGATATGTGTAAGGAGATGCAGATGGGTCATATGCCATTTCAGGCATCCTTATCATATCATCCTTGCCATAATCAAGCTCAGTCTTATCCCCACTACTCCCTTGAAAACTTTTTCCACACCATCACTCCTTGGATGGTTAGAAACCTGTCTAATTTCACACGTAAAGTCATTGATTCCCAGTTTATATTAATTCATTATTGTGCAAGCACTAGCCCTTAGCTTATATAACTTCTCTCCATCCTTTATTTATTCGTTTGATGTATTTTTTTCTCATAGGTCTTATTTTTCCAAATCCTTTATTACTTTTGTTGCTCTCCTGCTGGCTCTAACTTGTCTACCTGTTCTTGAAATATCAATGCACAATACTAAGCCACAGCATTCCATTTCAGCCTTGGTAGAAGAGAATGACTACCTTGTTTGTTTAAAATCTGGTACTCGTATTAGTGCTGCATTGTCCTCTCATAAGACCATTTTTGAAAATACCATGTGCAGAACTCCTGGGATAAACTTTTGTGATCTTTAATTCACAACAGTGTTCTGCGAAAATCATTTGCACTGATTGCAAATGTGAATTGTTTTCAGTTTCTTTAATGCACAGGTTAAGTTTTAAAAACAGGTTCTTATACTTTACTTTACTATTTGGCATTTTCAAAACAGTCAAAATCAGATGGATTCCTTAAGCAACAATGTTATGAAACTGCACCCTGGCATAGAACAGGACAAATGAGAGTTAGAATTCAGGTTACCTCAGCAGGTGAAATAAGCCAGAGAAAGAATTAATATGAAAACAAAGGTAATTATCGCCATGAAATACGATATGTTGCACTTTGTCAGAGTTCATTTTCCATCATTTAGAGTCACAGTCACTGTAACAAAGACTTCCTTTTCCTGAAAGTCAAGATTAATATCACATCTCGTTCAGCTAGTCAGCAAGTGCAGTATGGCTGTTACGTTTATGTTTTCAGTTGATTTTGTTTTAATGTGGAATAATCATTTTTATGTAAACAGTTGACCTTGGTGAGACTTAAACATATGTTTAAAGCTGCATATTCTTAAAGTTCAGCATGTGTTCCCGGATTCTTGGCAAGTACATGTGGTAAAAATGTTAAAAGCACCTAAATCCCATTGAAAGGTGGGTGAAGATGTGTCAAAGGTGCATGGAAAATTGCATAACCATTTGATTAACTAGTACATGATTCTGGAAAATATAATAAGAAACACCCAAACCACATATGTGATGTTGGTATCATAAAGATACCACCACCACATTTATCACATGGTTTTGCAACTTTACATGCAACTTTAATGGCTACATCTACACTGCCCACTGATCTATCTATATGTTATGTAGGGTGGTGAAGGGGTACAAGAGGAATCTTATTTCTAGTAATCACGGTAATGGATATATAACTTTCAAATATTTAATTTGTAGCTGAAATATAATGTTTAGCAAATCTTTCCATTATAAAGTTGTTGGTTTTTTTTGATGAGCTGACAATGTGGGGCTCTTAGCAGAATGCTAATACTTCTTCTGCTGTAGTCATAGAGAAATTGTAAACTTGCACATGTGAATTGACTGAAAGGGGTATGCGTTATTAAAATACAGATTGAGATAAGACTGTGGAGATCTTGGTATTCTCTCTGATCTTTGGAATTGACATGAAAGGTTCTCTGCATTTGCATTTTTCTTTTAACTCTCAATAGTACATTTTCAGAACAACTGCAAATCAAATAGCATGTCTGAGTATCTCCACCAGTGGGCAATGATAGTCTTTCTTCTTATCATGGGATCAGCAACACGTATCAGTGAGCAGGAAGAAGAAATAGATGCCCTAAGACTCTTGCCACCTCATAGAGCTGAGCTTGTCTGTGAGCGCCTAGTTAAATAAGCCAATTTCTTTTCTCTAAAGCTGCCTACTCACAGCTCAGCTCCCTCCATTCCCCACCCCCCTCTTCTTTTCTTCCCCCTCCCTTCTTCCCTTCAGCATTAGATAGTTATACAATATTATATGTAATCAGTTCCTCATAAATGTATCTTCCCTCCCTTCCACATTTACAAACCTGAGACCTGAACAGCTTCATTATTGGTGTGAAAGCATTTCTGGGTACTGAATATGTTGTACGTTCCACTAGACATCACCACATACAAAGAGTTTTAAACAAAGATAACACCAGAGGCGTGAAGTGAATTATTAAACTTGCATAATGCAAAGGATGTTACAATAAATACATAAAACTGAAACTCTGCCCTAATGCTGTTGGAGCTTGAAAGAAAAGAGATATGAGAATACACCCAGTAAAATCTTTATCAGCCATGTATCTGTTCTGTCTCTATACTGTATCTATGCCCCTGTCTATATTCATGGTAGCAGGTCTCAGCACTACTAGCGATATCACACATGCTTCTCAGTGAACTGTAACACGAGCGTTTAGTTTTTATGCCATGGGTATTGAGTTATAGACCATCCTCCCACCTAAAGCATATTCTACTACACTTTGATCGCATCATACCTCTTTTTATTCTTCCATATTAGCTGCTCTGGGGAGACAGAATTAACAAGGGCTTTGATGTTGTAAGTTGCTCTTAGTGTGGGGAGGCAAAACAAACCCCAACTGACCCCGTGAATGGGGAAATACTTTCTGATCTATCTATCTATCTACATGCTAATAAATACCTCATAGGCCTGTCAAGCTGTTGGTAACTCTGTCCTCTAGCAGAGTAATGGATGAATAAAGAGGTGCCATATGGCTGGTAGTATAGCCTTAAGGAGCCATGTGCTTCTGTGGGTAGCAGGGGTGTGTTCCCTGATAGCTATGGGTGTGTCTAAACTTGTAAATTAAGTCGAGTTAAGCTTGCTTAAGTGGACTTAATTTACTCTGCATCTACACTACACTTTCCTTAATTTGACTTAAGCAAGCTGCGTAAGTCGACTTAAGGAAAATCAAGTCGACTTTGTTAAAGTTTAAAGTCGACTTTAGGCTTAAGTCAACTTTCTAAAGTCGACTTCAGCCAGTGTAGATGTGGAGTAGCCCTAAATTGACTCTAAGTTGACCTAGGGCTCTCCAGGACTCCCCCACTGCCCTCCCTGCCAGGGGGGTGGCACAGGGAGAGCCTGGCATGCCACCCCAAAGGCCAAGGCAGAGCCCTGCCCACCCTGCCCTTATGCCCTGCCAGAGTCCCTGTCCCCCTTTGCCCCATTGTACCAAAGTACAATGGGGCAAAGGCTGAGCCCCCTGGCACTTGGCAAGGGGTGCCCCCCCTGCCACCATGGACTTGCCCCAGGTCCCCCTAGCCCATACAAGTCAACCTAGTCGTCCAGTGTGGACGCTGTAGGTCGACTTTGTAGGGTCCCCCCAAAGTCGACCTAAAATTTAAGTGTGGACATGCTAAGTCGACTTAAATTAACAAGTGTAGATATAGCCTATGTTATTAGAATTTAGGAATTATTTCACAGCTCAATGAGGCACACAATGTTCCCTTTCAGAGAGTTAGTTGATATCACATGCTGCCATGATTTCAGATGCCCCTATATACTTATTTAACTTGCTGATAAGAATATTGTGGGAGACCATATGAAAAGCTTTGCAAAAGTAAATGTATATCAGATCCACTGCTTTCCCCACATCCACAGAGCCAGTTAAAGAATTATGGGTTGGATGAATGGAATATAAAGCAGATGGGCTCAATGAGTAGTGAACAAGGGTTCAATGTCTAGTTGGCAGCTG
Organism: Pelusios castaneus; assembly: GCA_007922175.1. Taxonomy (NCBI): domain Eukaryota; kingdom Metazoa; phylum Chordata; order Testudines; family Pelomedusidae; genus Pelusios; species Pelusios castaneus. The sequence continues at coordinate 5,590,027 of ML686006.1, read as the reverse complement.
GTAACAAGTAGAGTGCCTCAGAGATTGGTGCTGGGTCTGGTTTCATTAAACATCTTCATTAATGTTCTGGGTGGTGGGGTGGATTGCACCTCTGCAAGTCTGCAGCTGACACTTAGCTGTAGATATACTGGAGGGTATGGATAAGATACAGAGTGACCTAGACAAATTGGAGGATTGGGCCAAAAGAAATCTGGTGAGATTCAACAAGGATAAGTGCAGAGTGCTTCATATAGGAAGGAAGAATCCCATGCACTGCTAGAAACAGGAGTCCAACTGGTTAAGCATCAGTTTTGCAGAAAAAGATCTGGAGGTTACTGTGAACTAAAAGCTGATTATGAGTCAACAGTGTGCCTTTGTTGCCAATAAGACTAATGGCATATTAGGTTGCATTAGAAGGATCATTACCAGAAGATAAAGGGAAGTGATTATTACTCTCTGTTTAGTACTGCTGAAGCCACATCTGGAATATTGTGACAAGTTTTGAGACCCCTCTTACAGAAAAGATGTGAACAATTTTGAGAGAGTCCAATGAAGGGAAATGAAAATGATTAGGGGCTGAGATACATGATTTATGAGGAGAGACTGAGGTAACTGGACTTGTTTAATCTGCGGAAGGGCAGAGTGAGGGGGGATTTGATTCAGCCTTCAACTACCTGAAGAGGCTGAAACTAGGTTGTTCTCAGTCATAGTAGATAACAGAACAAGTTGCAGTGGGAAAGATCTAGGTTGAAAATGGAGGGTGCACTGGAATGGGTTACCTAGGGAGGTGGTGAAATCTCCATCCTCTGAGGTTTTTAAGGTGAGGTTTGACAAAGCCCTGGCTGGGATGGCTTATTTGGGGTTGTTCTTGCTTTGAACAGGGAGTTGGATCAAATGACCTTCTAAGGTCACTTCCAACCCTAATCTGTGTTTCTATGAAATGACATTGAGTCTGTGGCTTCATGGCAGGCTTCAGAAAAGGGATTAGACATTTATATGGGTAATAAAACATACAGAATTACCTTAAACAGGCTAAAAGACATACTAGAGATATAACTCCTTGTGTTTGGGAGTATAAACCAGCCACTAACTGCATGGGATTAGGAAGAAACTTTTAATGGACACGTTATTTGTGCACCATGAGGATTTTTGCACCTTCCTTTGAGGCATCTAGTTTTGGCCACTGCCAGGAAAAAATATATAAAGGATCGTCTGATGATGTATGGCAATTCCCATGTTACTTATCCCTTTGCATAAGTGCATAACAGATTCAGTTCTCCAGGGATCTGTGTGAAGGAACAGACCCTCACACTGACAGAGTGGAGACTAACAATCTCCTCTGGGCCTATTCCATACTAGAGAGTTGTACCTGCAAGAGTTGTTCTGCCTGGAGGGTGGGAAGCTTAAAAGAGAGAACCTGACACAGGAAGGAAACAGCTCCACTTCAGACAGCCATGATGGGATTGCTGAGAGGGAGAGGGCAACAAACCACACCACTTCCAAATCTGCAAGACCAGCCGTGAGGAAGAGCTGAAGGTAGATTCCATTTAGACTAAGCCCAGAAGTCAGACCCAGGAAGACTTTCTGAGTTCCAAGTCACCTTACCTCCCTTTATTTTCCCACAGGTACCACACTGTATACTTTTATGGGCTATATTGGTAAGTCTTCCCTGAGTAAAGGGCATCATGTATGTGTGCTGCTGCACGAATAGAGCATCTTGAAATATACTAGATCAGCTCATATAGCTGGTGAGTTGGGAGGTGGAACCAAATTTCCATCCATTTCCTGCCTACCTTTTAGAGGTTTTTAAGGCGTGGCTTGACAAAGACCTGGCTGGAATGATTTAGTTGGGACTGGTCCTGCTTTGAACAGAGAGTTTATCTTCTGAGGTCCCTTCCAACCCTAATCTTCTATGATTCTACCTACATGGAGATGGGAATAGTCAGCCTGGTGGCAACTGCCATCCTTCTTGCACTGCTCCCCATAATAGCAGAAATAGCAGTACAGACAATTAAAGGGGTTCCATACACCTGTCTTGATTCCTCCCACCCCCATACACACCCTTTACTGTGACCACAAGCTGACCCTAAGTAAACACAAGGCACTTATGTAGTAGTATTGGGCAGGATTGCAAAGGCACAAACTGAAGTGCTTCTTCTAAATTACAAGTCACAACATACAGTAATGTTACAAATAAAAACTGCAGTTTATTTTCTGCTTGAGAAAGAACAAGGACAACAGCTGCTTGTTTGCAAAGGAATTTTCTGAATGACTTCAGGTGCAACAGAAGTACAAACAGTACTTTAGTACAAAAAGAGAGGGCCCTGAAGCTGGTCCCTGAAAGAACACACACTGAAGCTATTGCTACCCCCAAGTTGTCTCACAGTAGAGTCCTCACACGCCTGTGCAAGGAATAGGGGGTGACCAAGATTCCCTGTGGCAAAATATAGCCTTTATATGATAGCATCTGTTCAGTTTTAAAGCTCTGAAAGTGATTTATATATTATGGACCAAATTCTGATCCAATATATATATGCAACTTCCAGTGGGAATTCTGTATCCATGTCAGAAAGCAAGAATCCTTTCACATTATTGAGATGCAGCCACCCAAAGTTGTTTGAAAGCAAGAACCACATTCCTGTTTCCCAAGGCACTGGTACATCCTTGCATGATGACAAGAATATCTTCTGTTTATGTTTTTGGTATATTGCCCACTTTTACTTCAGCTCTATCATATTTCAGAGTGAAGTAGTGATCTATTTTATGCATGCTCAACATAAAAATCATTCATGTTTCCTTTGAAGTATGATATTCATGCACCAAGGACATTATGCTTGAATGACAGACTTTCCTAATTCAGGGGCCTTAAACTTGAAAGAAAGAAAGAAAGAAAGAAAGAAAGAAAGAAAGAAAGAAAGAAAGAAAGAAAACACAAGTTCCTTGTGTTTATTTATAATAAGGTGGCAATCTTTACTGCATGATTGCATTCTCTATATGGCACACTCCTGTGCATCAATGATTCTGCAGATCAATGCCACTGGCTGGGTGCTCTGAACAAAATAATGATATGTCATTTCAAGTAAACTCTGCTCTCTATGTGAATGCTACTTCAGTTCAGTCCTCCAGATCCTGCTGAGAGCAAGAAAAATGATTGTTCCCAGCAGTCTGTGTGAGTTAGCCTAACTTGATCTGATATATCATGGCACATTAATCACTCTGCATGAAGAGAAATGCAGCTTTTGATACGAAAGTACAAGTGGATGATTACCTGCAAAATGCATTCCTGTTTTATCTTTGACCCTGGTGAAAGTACAGTGACATAGATTAGCCTGTCTACCCTCAGGATCGCTAATAGACAGTGGATTTTATGGGCTGAATCTCCTTTGTGTCGTGATGTTTGCCACTGATAACAGTGAGAATCATTGCAGGTCTAGAGAACTCAAATACAAAGTAAATATAAAATATCCTATGAGGATTCACTGGAAAGCATGTGATAATAGAACAGAGCCTTTCTGATCGTTGGTGTACCCAGCTGTCTGGCCTCTGGATAACTTTGTCTACTGCTATAAAAGAGATGATAATCCAAAGGTCTTTAGAATGGATTTAAGATTTCTATTATTTATAGTTTACAAAACATTGCAAAAAGAAAATTGTGACTATTTTCCAACTTTGTGATTAAGTAACCAATAAACATGAGGATGAAATAACTGAGGGTGCGTCTACACTTGTAAATTAATTCGATTTAAGCTTGCTTAATTCGACTTAATTTAAGCTTGCTTAAGTCGACTTAATTTACCCCGCTTCTACACTACAGTTTCCTTAAGTCGACTTAAGCTAGTTGCTTAAGTTGACTTAAGGAAAATAAAGTCAACTTAATGAAAATTACCGTATTTTTCGGACCATAAGACGCACCTGACCATAAGAAGCACCCAGTTTTTAGAGTAGAAAAACAAGAAAAAAATATTCTGAACCAAATAGTACCAGTAAACTAAATAGAAGAGAAAAGGAAGGGAAGAGAAAGGAAGGCAAAGAAGAGAAAAGGAAGGGAAGAGAAAAAGAAAGAGAGAAGGAAAGAAAAGGAAAGAAGGAAGAGAAAGAAGAAAGAGGAAGGAAAGAAGAGAAAGAGAGAAAAAAGGAAAGAAAAAGGAAGACAAAGAAGGAAAAAGAGAAAGGAAGAAAAAGAGAGGAAGAAAGAAAAAAGGAAGGCAAAGAGCAAGAAGGAAAGCAAAGGAGAGAAAGAAGGAAAGAAAAAGGAAGGAAGAGAAAGGGAAAGAAAGAAAGAAAGAAAGAAAGAAAGAAAGAAAGAAAGAAAGAA
>ML686006.1:5559211-5577348 GCA_007922175.1 Pelusios castaneus | reverse complement strand
TATCTATCTATCTATCTATCTATCTATCTATCTATCTATCTATCTATCTGTCTGTCTGTCTGTCTGTCTGTCTGTCTGTCTAATTGGTCTCCAAGGCTATGTCTACACTTAGGGATTTAGGTCGACTTAAATAAGTCGACGTTATTAAGTCAACTTTAAGTCGACGTTATTAAGTCGACTTAGAGAGTCCACACAGCGGTGCCCAGCTGGTGGGGAGACCTGAAGGCTTCCCACTAGCTGGAGCGCAGTCCCGGCTATGAGGAAGCGCGGGGGTCCCTTCCCAACATGACCCCCGCCAGTCCCGGCAAAAAGGGAGCCAGCAACTTCCTTCTCTCCAGGACCCACGTAGGTCCAGGCAAAAACCCGCAGTGGTCCTGGAGAGAAGGAAACCCCGCGGTCCCTTCTTGCCGGGACCACGCTCCAGCTCCCAGGAAGCCTCTGAAGGCTTCCCGGGAGCTGGAGGGTTGCATGCTAGCAATTGCCGACGCTCCAGCTCCCAGGAAGCCTTGTAGGCTTCCTGGGAGCTGGAGCAAGGTCCCAGCCAGAAGGGAGCCACAAGGCTCCATTCTGACCCGGACCTCTGGGGTCCCAGCAGAAAGGAGCCCGCACTCCCTTCTTGCTGGGACCTGCGGGGGTCCTGGAGAGAAGGAACCCCCACTTTCCCTTCTTGCCGGGACCACTCGGTCCCAGCAAGGAGGGAGTTCGGGGCTCCCTTCAGCCAGGACCGCTTGGGTCCCAGCTAGGAGGGAGCAGGGGCTCCCTTTCCCACTTGCCCTAAGTTGACTTAGTCTACTTAGGGTGTCCACACTGCTTAAGTCAACTTAAAAATCGTCTTGAACATTAAAGTCAACTTTATAGTAGGTTTTATAAAGTCGAGTTTAAATTTCCTTAAGTCGACTTAAGCAGCAGCTTAAGTCGACCTAAGGAAACTCCAGTATGGACGTAGAGTAAATTAAGTCGACTTAAGCCTGCTTAAGTCGACTTAATTTACTAGTGTAGATGCACCCCAAGGTGTGTGTGTGTACATTTTTAGTGTCTTTTTTTTTTTAGTATCTTTTAGGTCTTTTTTAAATGCACTCTAATATCAAGCAAAGATTAGAGACCAGCAGACCAGGTCGGTCAGATTTTGTTTCCTTTTTAAACATACTCTTATCTCTTTGTTACATGTCCCTTAGTGGCCTCTCTAAACATTCACAGCTAACACCACAAACTTGTTTCAGTATTTCTTTCATCAAGAGAATAGGAGTTACTTTTCTCAGAAGAGATGAAGATTTATATGATTAAGTTTCTCACCAGTGCACATAAGTACGTTGGATTAAGCCCATATTTTTTTTTCTCTTTCATTAAATTGTACTTAACTGTGAGATGTTTGTGCATTGCAATTGCTTTCTTAACACTTCATTCATCAAGTCAAGCAATGAAAAATAATGCTAAAGAGAACCACAGGGCCTTTAGCCAGTGCTGAGAGTATTATTCTATATTTGTCTGTGTGTGATTGTTGACAAAGGTAGATTTGAAAATCCTTGCATGTTTGCATTGTAAGCTTGTCTGAGTTTATTAAAGTATTTCACAGATATGTAGATGAATTATATTGTGAATCTAAACCATTGCAGAGCCAAGCAGAAGATTAAAACAGGATTTTATTCCATTGCTCACTTTCCTTATATTCTTTAATACAATTGACTGCATTCATTTTTCTAATGGTGATCTAATGGCCAATCTTTATGACTTGTCTCATGGAGGTAAGTGGTTAGTGGGAAACTTTATTTTATGGATGACTATTTCTAGCTAAATTGAGGTGCAATAAGTTTAATTTTTAAGGACTCCAACTATTAATTACAAAATACTGATATTAAGTAATATTCCTCCAGTAATTACTCCAATATTCCAGTAATATTACTGTTTCAGTAATCAGTCTGATATTAAGTTCCAAAGGGGTAGTTGTTTTAGTCTAGTTCAGCAAATGAAACAAGTAGTCTGGTGGTACTTTTAAAGACTAACATTTATTTATCACATGAGCTTTAGTGATTTTCTCCCACGAAAACTCAATCGATAAATAAATGTGTTAGTCTTTAAAAGTACCACCAGACTACTTGTTTGTTTTGCAGTCCTATATTAGTTTCACAGCACTGTAGTGAATACTGACTGGCCTTTACTGGTAATCTCTACATCTAAATAGCTATCATATACATGCAGGCTATTGATTTAGATTAACTAACTGAGAATAAATCAGTGACCTGCTATGTTGCTCTGGCCTCTGTAAAAAGGAATTAACTTCTTTTTCCCTGCAGAATTCATAGAGCTCATCAGTATGGTATGGCAAAGCATATTTTAGGTGTTGTGTGTAAATATTATAAAACACAGTGACTGCCACATTTGTGAACTGTGAAGAATGAGTTGCCAGGTTATATAGTATATAACAATATATAATAGAGTACAAGCTTAATATTTTTTGGACTTTCAGGCTATGTCTACACTCAGAAAGTTAGGTCGACTTTCTTAAGTCAACTTTCTAAAGTCGATTTTAAGTCAACCTTATTAAGTCGACTTAGAGAGTCTACATAAGACTCTTAAGTTGACTTAAAGGTGTTCCTATTACACTTAAGGTGCTCCTATTACACTAGACTCTCTAAGTTGACTGGATAGGTGGAGGGAGAGCCAGCCTTGCAGGGCTTGCTCTCCCCAGACCAGGAAGTCACTCCGGCTTGTCCCGGCGAGAGCTAGCTGGCTCTCCTGGGACCAAGAAGCCCTGGGCGGCTGTCCCGGCTCCCTTCTCCCCAGAACCCCATTGTCCCAGGCAGAAGGGAGCCTGCGCTCCTTTCTTCCCGGGACCTGAGAGGTCCTGGGGATAAGGGAGTCGGGACAGCCGCCCGTGACTTCTCGGTCTGGGCAGAGCCAGACATGCGCTGACTGGCTGTTCCGGGACGAGCCACCTGCCTCCCGGCTCTCCAGCCAGGGTTCCAGTTGGGGATCCCCTCCCGCCAACCCCCTGGCTGGGGATCCCTTCTCCCCAGGACCGCGGCTCCTCTGGCAGGGAAGCCACGGATCTGGGGAGAAGGGAGCAGGGGCTCCCCCAGGGACAAGGGAGCCATGGTGGCTTCCTTCTGCCAGGGAGCCATGCGGGGCTCCCTTGTCCCCCCTGACCTAGGTCGACCAAGTCGATTTAGGTCATCTACACTGGCTAAGTCGACTTAATAAAGTCAACTTAGACACTAGTTTGAATTAAAACAAGGTGTTATTATTTCAAACTATTTTTTTCCTTCATTCGATTTAAGGAGCAGCTTAAGTTGAATTAAGGAAAGTCTAGTGTAGACGTGGAGTAAATTAAGTCAACTTGAGTCTGCTTAAGTCGACTTAATTTACAAGTGTAGACGCTCCCTCAGAGAGTCTCTCATAAGAGATCTATAAGGAAAGTAAGTCGTTACAGAGTAAGAAGTTAAAAACCTTCAAGGATTGAAACTCCCTAAGAGAAAAGAGAAGGAAATAAATGGTTATTGTCAACACAGATGATATCACAGGATTCTGTATTAGGATTTTTGTGGTTTAATATATTTGATATGTAGAAAAAGGGGTGAACAGTGAAGTGGCAAAATTTACAGATAACACAAAGCTATTTAGGTTATCCAAGGCCTAAGAAGACCATGAGGAAATTTAGAGCTGAATCATAGTATCTGAGTCTATAATTTTTTTCTTTGTGTCTGATATAAATGTATTTAACAAACAAAAACCCCACAAAACCTCTTCACTCAAAATTATTTCCTTGCTGCCTGCTCTTTAGAGAAATTGCTGGTTAGATTTTAATAGTCTAATGAAAGAATCTGAAAGACTGCATAGCAATGTTCTATTCTCAGTGGCTATGTCTACCCTTGTAAAGTTAAGTCGACTCTGTTAAGTCGACTTAACAAAGTAACTACACTTTAAGTCGACTTAAGTCAACTTTGTTAAGTCGACTTAACAGTAGACATGGCCATCCACATTGAATTTAAGTCAACTTAACAAGGTTGACTTAGTGCTATTTCCTATCCACACTGGCTTTAAGTTGAGTTAAGAAGTCAACTTAAGGCTTAAGTCAACTTTCAGAGGTCGTGTTATTAAATTGACTTAAGCTGTAAATAAATCGACTTAATAAAATCCCAGTGTGGACGCGGCTTTGTGTAGGTTGACTTAAGTGTCTTTAAGTCTACCTACGTTGCCAGTGTAGATGCACCCAATAAGATTTTAGTCTACATTGTAAATGTTGCTAACTGTGACACGGACTTGGGCTAAAGTATGGAATACCATATTTGTCTCTGAAGAGCCCACATTTTTAAGGCATTTCCATAAGCAGCTCACCCCCATTATCTCCAGCAGCAATGCTGCTATCTAGACATTGCAACTGTCCCACAGTTCCAACTTTCTTGCCTGAAAAGAGATGTGTTTAAATGAACTGAATCAAACCCTGGTTTCGCTGAACTCAAAAGGGAGCTTTCCTATTGATTTGAGTGAGGCCAGGATTTGGCCCAATATCTGTACAGATCAGAAACCTTCTAAACAAACACTGCATCATATTTACACAGAACACTAATCCACTATTCTGAATCAAAACATGATTCCACTTTCCCATGATGTTTGCTCCATTCTCAAAATCTCAAGCAAGAGCAGCATGCCAGTAGTCAGCAAACAATGTCATTCTGTTCATGGTAAACACACTCCATTTTCAGTTTGAATGCTCACACAAATATCACCCTGGCATTTTATCTCTGAACATAACAAAATAAAGACGAGTGTCTGAGCAAGCAAATGCTTCTGTCCTTTTCTCTTTTTCCTGTTCATTTTATAGACCAACAGGAGGAAAAAACCATACACAAAAGAATAGTTTGTCATAGGTGAAAAAGATATTGTATATGTGAATAATACTAAGTAAAGAAATGCATGTTAACAACTAGATACCTTAATGTAGCATTAATATTCCTTTTTAAAATGATTGTTCTCTCAATTATTTTAGATCAAAAGATTGCTAGTTTGTGGTATAATTTTATGCATGTTTTACATTACTATTTGTGAAAGATAGACAGGACACAACATTAGTCTGATTTTTGTTGTTCTCCAGCTATATTAGGTGGAGTTTTTTGAATTTGCTACTACCACCCTCTTTGCCAGGATAATCTTGGACATTTGCAAACCATTTATCAGTTGGAGAATATTAAGGCTTTTGAAATGAGTAAGAATAATATTGACATGCAAAATGCAAGACTTTTTGAAGCTCTTTAATTCGCTATAATAGCTTTACATGATGCACTTCTCAAAAGGCCTATGGACACTGGTCATTTAATTGCATTTTTAGTTATTTTTTATACAGGTAGCTATATCATTTCTCCAAATGGCTATATCTTCCGATTTTCCTACAGGATGCATTTAAAAGTTACTCTTTTCTCTGCCGTTTCCAACAATTGTGTTTATCTCCCCTCTATATGCGACTTATTACATCTAAAACATTTCTCTTCCTTCTTACATCAGTCTTACTTCAGTGTAAGTCTGCTAACTTCAGAGGAGATATGGATGATTCTCACTGTAAGTTAATTGGACCTCTAACATACTTGTAGTTAAGTATATGCTTACTTGATTTGCAGGACTGGAGGCCATAATCACTGACTGAGTTTTGACCAAGCAGAGTGAATATCCTTTTTCACAAATGCTTTTTGGACTCAAGTGTCTGCCAACTGTGATTAACAATCTTATAGGCACAATCTCCAGCAAAAAGTTAATATCACAAGTTTATAAATTTCATCACCACATAAAATCTCTGAATGTATCTGGATTAAATAAAATAGACCAGAACCCAATAAAATAAATCCAGGTCCTAATCATTCAAATCTGCATCTGCTTGAGTTCATGCAGATATGTCAGGAAATATATGCCTTTTGTGTGTGTGACATACTTTTTATTCTCTGCAGGAAGGAAACAAATTATTTATATATTACTTCATCATTCTCTGCTGCAGTCTTAGAGTTCTACACACCTATCTATTTTGAATTATATTGAACTTTAAATGTCCTATGGAGACGAAATACAGATATTTGAGTACATATTTTACATCAATCATCTAATTTTTCTTCATTCTCATTGCTTAACCCTCTAATACTAGTAAATGGTAAAGAAATGCTAATGGTTATTTAAATCTAAATAAAAATAGTAATACAATAGCTAAGGTTTTCTCCCCAGTAGATTAAAATTACTTGAAAAAAAATCTTTATTTTATTTTAATTAATGACCAATACCTGTACTGATACAGATTGAAAATCATTCTGAAGTTCTTACTCATTCTGGGTATTATAATATCAGTTCTATTATAAACTCATTCTCAATATATTATATATGCTGGAGATGGTCTTTTAGGCTTACAATGTTACCAAAGTCTCTTTGGAAGCAGTACTTGAGGCAGATTATGCTGCTCGGGATGATGAAATTTGATATGGGGATTCATGTTGGTGAAGATAATGGGAATTTATGTTGATTCAGCAGAAAGTGTTAAAGTGATAGAGACAGTCCTCTGCCTGATGATGCCTGAGTTTTATTAATGATGGGGTGTGACATTCCCTTCCTGCAATCTCCAGGGCCCTGACTTACCCCACCTTGCTGTGTGAACCCCCCACTTTTGGGTCAGCTCATGCCCAGCCACCTGCATATAATCAGCCACTCAGCAGACACCCCCGGTCCCAGATGCACCCTGCGAACTACCATCTTGCAATGTTCAGTGCATCCTCACTGAGCTTTGCAAACTCATTTATACTTGACCATCAAATTAACAAAGAAATTGATATGCAACAGCTTTCCTCTCAGCCAGGCCTTTATGCATACTGTCATTCAACATTTTTATATAAAACAAATACAATTTTATTGACTACAGTAAGATTTTAAGTGAATATAAGTCAAACTAATATAAAATCAATTGGTTAGATCAGTGAAGGAGACAATCATAACCAAATAAAAGAAAAACTCACATTCTCAACTAAGATCACTGTTTTCAGTCTCTATCCAGCTGACCCACAGGCATGGCAGCTCATGGTTTTGCAGCCAGATTCTCTCCCTCACCTGTGGGTAGGACTATGTCTACACTACAGGGTTCAAACAGCAAAAGTACACACATTCTTTTGTCATTGGAATGTGTCCACACTAGGACTATTTCCAATGACAAAAGAGGCAGTGTGAGGGAGATGAGGGGTCCCAGTCCCCAGCAGTGGGGGGCTGAAGCTGCTGGAGCTCCCTGTCCCCCATGGCGGGGGGGAGGAGGATGAACTGGTGGGGATCCTCCCCTGGCAGCTGACCCTGCTTGTCAATTTCACTGCTCTTACAGAACAGTGACATTGTCAAGTACCATTACTTGTCAATTTCCCTGCTCTGTTAGAGGAAGGAAATTGAAAAGTATGACAGCTCCGGAACACCAGAGTGGCCTTGATTGCCATTCTGGGGAATTCTGGAGGCTACTTACTATGGAAGAAAAATGACTCTCCGTACACACACAGTCTTTTGCACAAATTGCTCAGATGGTATAGTTGAGTTAAAACAGGGCACTTTTAACTCAGCAAGGAGTCTTCAGGTGTTTATGGTGGGCTTGTTTTGACACAAAAAGTCGAGTTTTTGTGCCAAAACTTGCCAGTGTGTACAAGGCCTAGGTTTCCAGTCCTTAGTGTTGCATAGAAGATGGAATTCAGCAAAGAACCCCTAGCCAGGGAAGCCTCTTTATTTTAACAAGCTTCCTCACCACCTCCTGCTGGGGTTAGGTGACTGTCCATGTCTTGCAATGGGCGTGATCTTTCCCTCTTGAGACAAGGTGCTTAAACTGCATTGTTCTTGTATGTATGCCTCTGCTGGATGTGAAAATACAGCTCTGTGTGTCTGCATCTATTCAAGTTATGTGGGACATGACCTGACAGAGTTTCATATATGTAGACATGTATGATGTTGCAGGAAACATGCAACCATAACAGTAATGTTCAATATGCTATGAGCATTCCAAAAACACCTTCCTCACATACTTTGCATTGCAGCATATACAGCTACGCTGTAAGGATGAACATGAATGATACACAATCACACCACAAGAGTATACATGGGGTGCAGCATGTCACATGGAAAAAACGGGAAAAGTCTGTTAAACATCTATCCATCAGTACAGGGAGCAGTATCCATCTTTGTCATATTTCTGACTATGATGTTCAAGAAAGATCTGGAAAACTCAAAACATTTTTTCTATCCACTGGACTATGCCCATTGGCATAAATATCAGTCTTCAGACTCCTATTTAGATTAGTATAATGAGTTTAGCTGTTGTGACTCTGTAGCTAGTAATGATGTGCTGCTATATTGTACTTTGCACTCTGTGCTCTGATTTTGCAGTAGGCTTCACTAATGGTGATTCCTGACCAGACACTGATTCTTATATTGCTATGGACTGGTGACCGCACTGGATTTTGTACCTGGTATTTCTTGGCATTGTACTCCTAATTGAAGCGTCAATGAATCCTCTCCTCTTCCTCCTCATTTTATGCTGCACTCTTTCACAGGGCTTCACCTCAGTTGTCACTCTTGGTTAGATTGTTGTGTAAGCTCTTGCTGGTTTTCCTGTTTTCTTATTCAATTTTAAGAAAATAAAAATTAAACACATAGTGCAATTTGACAACCAGCAAATACTAGCTGAGCCTCTGTCATACATTTTCACTGGATAACAGGAAGCATGAGATTAAATCTCTATGCACATACTAATTATGAAACCATAATTTGTCTATAGCAATTCTTTTACTTAATTTACATATATCTCAGTGGATGAAGACACTTCACCAAATGCTCACCTTTATTCAAGTGAGGTGCTGCAGGACTGTACTTTGTCCAGGGCTCCGTTTCCTGTGTCTACTGACTTCTTCCATGGTCTAATGGAGCCATTCGACCTATGTAAATACAGACTGTGGTCCACTCCCTGGCCTGCCTGTACCCTCTGTGCCTGTTTTGTGAAGCTGCTTTGTGCAAAGATTACTTCTGTGTTCACTGTGGTGGCAGCATATTAACTCAGCCCCAATGTGGGCTTGTGGTACCCCTCCGCACTGAGGGGAACCTCACTTGGACTGCAATACAATAACATGTTGGCAGTATGGGGGATATATTCTATATTAAATGATAAACAGTATCTTAGCATCTTGCTAAAGGTACATTTATTTTTCTTCTCAGCATAAAGCATCTTTACAGGCATGGGGAGCAGTATTTTTACTCAGGCCATGTCTTCACTGAGAATGCTGCATTGATCCCCATGGATCAACGCAGCAGGATCGATTGAGCGGCCATTGCAGACCCACTCAATTGATCCCAGAAACACTCCCCTGTTGATGCAGTAACTCCACCCCTCCAAGTGGAGTAACTCTGTGTTGATGGGAGAGCATTGCCAATTGATGCAACAGAGTGAAGACTTGGCGGTCAGTCAAAGTAATTAAGTCGATGGGAGATACGCATTCTGTGGCACACAGATTACATATCTCCCATCGACTTAGCCCCACAGTATAGACTCAGCCTCAGTCAATTTGAAATCTATATAACAAATCACAAGACATAATGAGAAAAGGACCAAGTGTGGTGAAGGTCTGGGTAAATAACTCTAAGTACTGTGTTGTTGCCCTGAAGTGAAGGGGCAGTGGCTAAGATGTATTGTTAGAAGTAAATTGTTAGTCAAATATATACACACACTAATTAATATTAGAGAAAGTAATATTGTATATAGTATTATAAGAAAATACAGAAGAGCTTTTTTCTTTTGTACTCATCGCTGCTGATTAGGCATTTCAGAACTTCTGAAACAGCTTCATGGCTGTATAAAGCATGAGCCCTAATGATGTGTCCTATTAATAAAAGCCTTGATTGGTGTATACAGCAGGGTGAAGCAGAGTGTCATGAGAGAATTGTTAACTTCAGATACCCTTCACCCCCTCCTAACAAGACGAGCCAGTAAGTAAAAGCCCGAAGCCCCCAAAACAGATCAGTGAAAGAAAAAAATACTGGATGAAGTCAATGGGGTTAATAGCAAAGGCTATGTCTACACTTGTCAAAATAAGTCGACTTAGCATGTCTACACTATAAAATTAAGTCGACTTAAAGTAAACTTTGCCAAATTGACTTAGAACGTCAACTTATAGGGGTTAGGTGGACCTGGGACTGGTCCATGGTGGCAGGGGGGGCACCCCTTGCAAAGTGCCAGGGGGCTCAGCATTTGCCCCATTGTACCTGGGTACACGGGGGCTGAGCAGGACAGGGACAGGGGCATGGTACAGGAGTCCTGTGTCCTGCCCTGTGGGTGGGCATGCCAAGTTCTGGCTGTGCCAGCCACCCTGGCAAGGAGGTCAGTGGAGGAACCCTGGGGCCCTTTAAGTCGACTTAAAGTTGATTTATGGCTAATCTGAGTACACACTGGCTAAGTCAACTTAATAAAGTCGACTTAGCCAGTAAAGGCAACTTAAAAGTAGCTTTAATAAAGTCAACTTTAAATTTCTTTAAGTCGATTTAAGCAACAGTTTAAGTCAACTTAAGGAAATTGTAGTGTAGATGCAGATTAAATTGTCAATTTAAACAGCCTTAAATCAACTTAATTTGTAAGTGTAAATGCACCCATCATGTAAATGACATAAGTAAACAGCTAAAAGTAAGTTGTAGCTGGATGAGCAAGAAGGTATTTATTTTGATTATAGTGATTTATGCAGGAGGAAATATAGTACACAAATGAGGTGACTTAGTAAACTGAGTCTTAGTAAACTGAGTAAAGTTATGGAACAACAGATGGTATATAGATTGACAACAAGAGAGTGGAGAAGATGCAGGGAAAGAATATAACAGAGACCAGAGATTTGAAAAGAATCACCTTGCCTCAGGAGAGGTGACCAAATCAATTATACTTCTTGCCATGTCCGTTTTTGTAATTCATGGGTGATGATAGCATTGTCTTAAAACATACATAACAAAAGCTAAAAGAAACTGTTCAAGCCTAAATTGAAGTGGATCCCAATAAGATGGAAATCTTTTGATTAAAATATGTGCAATATTGCAGGACAAAGAGGGAAAGGATAAACAGAGATCCAACTATGTGTTCAAAACTAAAATGCAATGGGAAACTTGTGGAAAGTTAGTTATATCTTATGAACCATAGGTATAATTTGAAATAAATAATGTGAGAAATTGTCACTCATGTAATCCCTGCTACAGATTTCCCATGAGTTCCCTCTTTTTGATTATGAGTTCCTCATCTGGAGACAGTATATTTTTTGCTATTAATACCCTAATCTAGTAATTAGCTATATTTATCATGAGTATTCTCTGAGTTTAGTTTTTCTGTGGCTCTTCTTTTTGCATTTATCCACAAACCTTCATCATGTATCATTTCAAAGTTTTAGAAATTCTCTAATTAACTAATACCTCAGAACAAAACATACAATTGGGGATTGGCCTGAAGTGCTAAAGAAATTAATGTTATTGGGCCTGGAGGTTGTACAGTACTTCGGGATAGGTAACTTAAAATCAGAGAGATGTTTGTCATTAGGTGTAATACAAATCTTTCCAGTGTCTTTAAGACCCAGCAAAGCTCTTTCAAGCAGGGCACTATCAGGATTTACAGTTCTTAGTTCAGATCTTTTTTTTTTTTCCCAGTCCAATTTACCATGCTGTTAGGAACATGAAAGCTGCTGTTTTTTGTATAATCCTTTCCCTTTACAAAGGGAAATGTAAGTGTCATGCTTCTGATATGAGGCCTGGCAAATCTTCAAGACCCTATCTGCTATCAGATGCCAAGGTCTATATATCAATAAACAAAAAGGACTCTGTAAAAGCTGAGATATAATTGATGAATTTCTCATTGAAATGGACTAGCAAGTTCTTAATAGTGGGAAATAAATTGAAGTTTTGTAAAAAGGTCTATGCTCATTAAGGAACAAAATCTCACTCCAGAGTCCTGGCATATTAAACTCATCAGGCAAGCAATTTCAAAGAGTTCAAATGCATAAGGCAGCTTTTTCATGGATGCCAAGCAGCTTGCTTTATTCTATGTTAAAGGCTTCAGTTACTTAGTATTGCTGAGGGGTGGACAGGGTTACATGCGGAATGTAATAATGCTCACAAAGGAAACAGATTGATTTTAATGATAATACCTTGGTATTGCAGGTGGCAACATCAATTACTCTGAAATCACTCTGCATCTGTAAAATCTCCGGTACACATTTATGGAGTCAGTGTGGGCATATTTTTGCAGAATGTGACGCAACACACTGTTTCACTCCAAGGGTGCATGCTGTCCACATAACAACCTTACAGAGGTATAAAAGGAAAAGAGTCAAGTTAAAGGTTTTAATCCACATCATCACAGCTCCCCATGGGACTGAACTTAATTACCCTCTTGCTGGGTGCTTATGACCTCCCATTAGATTGCTATTAATATTGCCACTGGCTGAGGAGAAGTGGCCTAGGCACTACAGAGGTCATAGAAGATACCTAGGCCCTCATTGTTTTCAGTGGAAGTTAGGAGCCAAAATACCTTTGAGGATCCGGGCCTTATGACAATATTTTTTTTAAAAATCCCCAATGGGAGATAGGCATTTTGCACTTTCTGAAAATTCTACTAGGTGCCTGTTTGCAACATTAGGCACCTAAATGCCTTTAAAAACCTGGCCTAATTATGGGAAAAGTGTTCATTTATTTGTAGTTCTGTTTCTGAAATTAGGTAACACGTCTTTACAGAGCCATGGAAAACCATGAGAATACATTCCATGTTTTGACTCTTGGCTTAATTATCTTTCTCAGTTGAAAGAGTATGGTGTAGATTTATAGGTGGAAAGATAAGGATGCTTTGAGAAAGATCTGGAGTCTGAAAGGTCAGTGATTCCATTTTATCTGTACATTAAAGAGTAAGGACTCCAAAGCAGATAATTTTGTTAGCAAGTAGGCTGGCTGGCTGGCTGATCTTTATTTATGTCAAAAGGTCCCTTTTATTGTTAGTGAGCTGGGAGGATAGAGCAATTTCATCAGAGTCCTTGGTTGACAAGAACTTCAGTTTCTGTAAGTTTATAAATGCAAATTTTGTCTGACTCAAAATGCATTCATTAAATATAGGATCAACTTAAGTTACATTATTCTGGATCTGTTTTGTTTTTCGCACACCCGAGAAAAAGAATCACTACTGACGGAGTTTCATTTTTTTAGAATGTACTTGTTATGATGTGCACTGTATACCACAGATGCCTCCTCAGCGTCAGGACATAAAAATGGCTAAACTGGGACAAACCAATGGTCCATCTAGCCCAATATCCTGTCTTCTGACAGTGACCAATGCCAGATGTTTCAGGGGAAACAAACAACAGGGCAATTGAATGATCCAACTGCTGTCATCCCTCAGTAAAAATATAGAAATGGTCAGAAAAAAGAGGAAATGTTTTATAAACAACAAATACTAGTTAATAAAAGGGAAAGGTCACTCAGTAGGAATGGGACATACATGGCTGTATATTTTGTTCTGCCTGTAAAAAACACTTTAAGAAACTTTTTTATACTGAAACTCCTTATTCAGCAGCATTTAAAACTTCTTTTATTTTGCATATCTGTCTCAAACATCTCATGGATAAGCAAGACCCCACATTCAGTGAACGAAATCCACTAATGCCTTTACAAAAAAACACTCTGATAAAAAGGAAGGAAAGTTTTGTTTTTCAGAAAAAACCCTTAGTCCTTCAAAATCTTGAAAGAGTTTGATAGATATAGAGAAAGATGATACTGGCTTTTTACTTAGATCCTAACCTTGCAAAAGGATCTATATGAATAAGCACTTATACCTGGATGGGTTTTTTTTCAGGATTAAGGGTGGATGAATTGCTTTGAAAATGGCTCCATAATTCAGACTAACAACCTCTCAAAAGTAGTAACGGGAATTTAAGAGGTTTCCAGAGAAAATACTCTAAAAATCTATCATTTTTAATAGAGAATGATGTTCTTTAAACTGAATTTTTAAACAAGTCTGTAGAATCTAGTAAAAAGGGAATTCAAAGTTCTGCAAAAAGTTGCTTTCCTTATCTGAATCTATATGATTTTTCCACAAATTTTGTTCCAATTTTAAATGTTGAAAATGGAAGTTTTGTCTTGCTGATAGAATTATTATAGTGTAGTGCAGCAGAACAATAATTACATTAAACAGTTACCATTGTTCATTTATAATTTACATGTTTAAATTTTTATAAACCATCTTACCCATGCTGGAAGGATATAACTCAAGTTAATTAACTAACAAATGCACATTACTAAATTCAGCATCTCACCCCATTCTTCAAGAATATAATTACTGTACACATTTCCCAAATATAAATAAATAAATAAAGGGTTTCCTGACAGATAAAATCACCTTCTATATTTATTATCACTGCGAACATTAGAAAATCTCCTACATAGCATGTTAACTTTTTCATATATTTGAATCAACAGTAGTTTCACCTTTAATTAAAGTAGGTTTTGCAAAAGATCTGACCTCTTTCCAATTGATCCTTTTAATCTTATCTTATTCCATGTCTTTTCTATTGAAGCCTGGTGATTAATACTGCTACAGAAGTTTTACCAGCATGATTTCTTACCTCTTCTAATAACCCTCTGAGCCTGAATATGATTCTTTTTATAATTATCAAATCCTGAAATTTTAACAAATATCTTGCCTTACTCAATGCCTTTCTTTTCACTTTGACTGTTTTACAATAATGTTCATTCTGTTGGGGCAGTGGAGGACTCCTCTTTCTTCCTAGATGACACAGAAATAGCCATACTAGTTGACTGATTCATGAACAAAGGCTCCTGCACCATCAGTGGCAGTTTCCACAAAAACCCCGAGAGAGAGAGAGAGAGAGAGAGAGGGCAAAATATAACTAGCTTGGTTTCTTTTTTTTCAATTCTTCATTTCCCTAAATTTCATTATCAAATGATATATATTTCATCTTTGATATTATCTGTACACTCCATATGTTGATTATGCCCCTCTTTTGACATGTACATGTACCTAGGACCTGCTCTGCCACACTTAAACAGAGCAGTAACTTCTTGTGTGAGTAGTCCCATTGAAAGGAGGATGAAAATAATCAACTTTTAAAGAGATCATTTTGCTCCCTTCTCCTCTCTTAGCTCTGCTTCTCTCCCACTCCTATGACTCACTCCTTCTCCTTTCCTGTTCCTGATAGACATGATGTTTCCCATCTGTTCTCCTCTAACTCCTTCACCTAACCCAGTGACCTCCTCTTATCTTCTGACTTCCCTTATCATGCTGTTATTCCTCCCTTCTAGTTTACTTCTCCTCGGTCTTCTTCTTACAATACAAACATGCATCAATCTCCCCATCTTAAAAAACAACAAAGAAGAACCATAAATACTCTTGATGCCACTGGCCTCTTCTACTGTTACTCCATCTCCTTTCTTCCCTTCATCTCTAAGCTAATTGAATATGGCACCTACCGTACTGTCTGGAGTTCATCTCCTAAATCCATCTTCTCTCCCTGGCATGCCACTGAAATAGCTCTCATCAATCTTTTTTACATTTTTGGCTCCATAGCCAAAAAGCCAGCTGAAACCAATACTCTACCATCAACAGGTTCAATCTACTGGCTTCCTTCAGCATTGTCAAAGATGATCATCTTTTTTATATCTTTTCCCCCTGAACTTTTTTGTCTGTCCTCTTCTGGTTTTCTTCCTGAATCTCTAATCAGTCTTTCAGTGTTTCACTTAGAGGATCTTCCAGCTTTCTACAGAGGTTCCACACCACTATGGGTATATTTTTTCTGTCCAAAGTTATATTTCAGAATGTATCTCTTATCATGGTCCTTTGCTTTGGCCTTACTGATCTTAATCTTAGTTCTTAATATTTCCCCAGCTCCTCCCTTCTCAGTCATCATGGACAACATCACCATCTTCTCTGTCAGTCAAGGCTGTAACTGGTTGTCATTTTCCAACTGGCCATTTCTCTTTAAATCCTACATCCAGGCAGTGTTTAAATATTGATGCGTCTTCTTAATTACAACTCTAAGGTATGACCTGTCCTCTCCATCCACATGGCTAAATCTCTCATCAAAATGCTGGGGACCGTGGGTCTCAAAAGCTGTTATATAGGGTTTTTAAGCACCAACAAGTTCCAACCTGCCACCCAATGACCCACTAACAACTACCAGAACCAGAAGCTGAATACTGACAAAAAACTTCAGTCCTGGGAAATGATTAGCAGAACTCTGAGTCTTCTGACTGGTTCTCCGCTTGTATTTAAACTAAGCACTGGAACAGGAAGTTGTCTATGAAAGGAGGTTTCCATAGTTTAGGACTGATTCCATTTCTACCTTCTCCTTCTGCCTTACTCTAACCTCCTGGTAACCTGACCCTGACTGTCTCCTAGCATCCAACTATGTTTGTTCTCTGGCCTGCCTTAGGGTGCATCTACACTTACAAGTTAGGTCAACTTAAGGAGGCTTAAGTTGACCTAACTTACTCCCTGTCCACAATGGGCTTTTATTAAGTTGACTCAAACTCGACTTAAGTCAACTTAATAACACCTAGTTTTAGGTCGACTTAAGGCTTAAGTCGACTTCTTAAGTCAACTTAAGCCAGTGTGAATGCCCTAAGTCAACTTATTCCATAAGTTGACCTAGGGCAGGGGGACAAGGGAGCCCCTGCTCCCTTCTCCCAAGGATCCATGGCTTCCCAGCAAGAGGAACCGCAGCTCCTTTTTTGCCGGGAAGCCGCAATCTGGGGAGAAGGGCTTCCCAGTCGGGGCTCCAGCGGAAAGGAATACTCTGCTAGGACTCCAGTGGTGAGGAAATCCACAAGCAGCATGGGAAAGACCAAGGGAAATAAGGCAGCTGCACAACATAAATTTTGTCTTCAGTCTTCAGCCATCACCTACCTCTGGATCTACTCATCCGCAAGTGAAACTATGAAACAAAGGACTGAGACCCATCCAGGTACTGGATGTACACCAGAGGGACTATACAAGCAAACTACACAATTCTACTGAAAACCTGATATATATGTATTTTGGATAAGATCCAAACTAATATTAATCTGATAATATTGCTGATCCTTCAGGGTCAGAAGAACCATTTTGGTAAAGATTAACAGATTTATTTATCACATGAGCTTTTGTGGGAGAAAATCCCACTTCGTCAGATGCTTTGAAGATGCTGTCCATGCGATAAATAAAATTGTTAGTCTTTAAAAGTGACCCAGGACTCTGTACATTTTGGTAAAGAGCATGGAGTTTTCAGTAACTTATCTCTTTCCTGGACTTAGTGGCTGTTTGGGAGCTAAAGACTGAAATGCAGTAACGGGGGATGTTTATATTTTGTTTCGGCTTCTTGGGCTATGCCTACACTAGGGAATTAAGGTTGACTTTAAAAAGGTCGACTTTAATAAGTCGACTTTAAATCGACCTTATTAAGTCCACACTGGACTCTTAAGTCGACTTAAAGGGGCCCTTAGTAAATTGACTTAGAGAGTCCACACTGGAATATCTAAGTCGACTTGTTTGCTCCAGGGAGAGCCAGCCCCACATGGGGCTGGCTCTCCCCGGGGCAGCAAGCCCCTGAGTGGTCCGGGGGAGAAGGGAGCGAGAAGCTCCCTTCTGCCTTGGACCACTTGGCTCCCTTCTGCTCAGGACTTCCCACATCCTGGGCAGAAGGGAATCCACCTAGCCTGGACCACTGGGGTCCCGGGGACAACTTTCCCGGACCCGAGTGGTCCAGGCCAGGAGGAAGAGCTGGAGCTCTGCGCTCCAGCTGCTCAGGAGCGGGCAGCTGGAGCGGCGATCCCAGAAAGAAGGGAACTCAGGGCTCCCTTCTCGCTGTGACCACTCATGTCCCGGCGAAAAGGAAGCCCCATGGTCCCTTGTCCCCGGGACCTGCACTCCAGCTGCAGCAGCTGGAGCACGGGACTTGGGGACAAGAGAGCCCCATGCTCTCGACGAGGAGGGAGTGTGGGAGACCGCGCTCCCTCCTGGCCGCGACCGATCGGTCCGGCCAGGAGGAAGCCTGGAGCTCCCTTGGCCAGCGCCACGCTCCAGTTGTCTCTCTAGACAGCTGGAGCGCGGCGCGGCCGCAGCCGGCTCCAGCTGTTTAAAGGGACAG
>ML686006.1:5544666-5558811 GCA_007922175.1 Pelusios castaneus | reverse complement strand
AGCCCCAGGCTTCCTCCTGGCCAGACTGAGCGGTCACGGCCAGGAGGGAGCGCGGTCTCCCACGCTCCCCCCTGGTCAGGACCGTGGGGTTCGCTTGTCCCCGAGTCCCGCGCTCCAGCTGCCGCAGTTGGAGCACAGGTCCCGGGGACAAGGGACCGCGGGGCTTCTTTTTCACCGGGACATGAGTGGTCTCAGTGAGAAGGGAGCCCTGATGTCCATTCTTGCTGGGATCCCCGCTCCAGCTGCCCACTGCTCAGGAGCTAGAGTGTGGGTCCCAGCCCGTGCTCCAGCTGCTCAGCAGCTGGCAGCTGGAGCGCGGGTCTCCAGCTCTCCTTCCTCGTCAGGAGAGCATGGTCCCGGCTAGGAGGGAGTGTGGGGAGCGTGGGGCTTCCTTCTCCCCAGGGTCCCCACTCCAGTTGCTGATCAGCTGGAGCACGAGTCATGGGGAGAAGGAAGCAAACCACGCGGTCCTTTCTTGCCAGGACCTGAGTGGTCCCGGCGAGAAGGGACCCATGCCCTAAGTCAACAAAGTCGACCTAGGGCTACCCCATGTCAACACTGCCTTAAGTTGACTCTAGAGGGTTGACTCAAGCCTTAGATGATTAGGAAGGTGGTGTTAGAAAGCCGACTTAATTTTAATTAAGTCGACTTTAGTTTCCTGAAGTCGACTTAAGCAAGCTGCTTAAAGAAACTTCAGTGTAGATGCAGGGTAAATTAAGTTGACTTAATTTACCAGTGTAGAGGCAGCCTTGGTGACCAGTGTGGAGAATCAGAATTATTGTTTGTGGCTGGTTGGGAAGTCTGACTTCAATGTCACCCACCAGCACTGGGGAAATCTGCTCTCCATTTGCAGCCTGCCCTGACCTTGGTATTTTCAAGTGACTACCCTAGGAACAGATGGGTCACATTAGCATTAGAGAGTTCTCAATACTATTAGTTTCAATATTTTTTGCAACACCAGTAATTATAAAATAAATCCTTGATGAAATGAGGATAAACTACGTCCACCCAATCATTAGTAACAACTGTACATACATTTGCTAATGTCCATGTGATTCATCAAGGGATAAAAAGTAAAGCCAGACTGACTTTAATAGTTAGACTGTCCAAAATTTATATTTAATATAGAGTTGAAAATAGGGGAAGAGGAAGCTGTTAAAAAAATGTAAATCCTCTAGCTTCCAAGACTCAGTCTAATGCTTCTAATCAGGAATCATTGACATTCAAATTCAGAGCCAGTCACTTCTTCATTTTGGGTTGACTAAGGTACAGATGAGACCAAAAAGGGTGTAGTTTTAAAGAGGAAATGGAGAAATACTTCTAGAGTTATATTGGAGGATACTAGACAACACATGGGGTGGTATTGAAATGCTGCATGTAACCATGCCATCTCTGAGAATAATCAATTCCATTACACCCCCCTAATCAAAAACAGCTACAAACTCTCAAGGATTAGCAGTGAAAGGGAGAAGAAATTTAAGATATCATTACCAGAAGTTGTATTGGAGATGTTGGCTGGCCAAGAAGATCAGAGAGGTAAGGATAACACCTACCTGGAGAAAAAGATCTGTTTTGCTGACAAGCTGCCCTAGAAAAAGAGGAAGTTCGTTTTTTCATTCTATCCAATTCAAGGAATATCTCCCTAGTAAAACTGTTGCTGAGCATAAAATTCTTTCTGTGAACCAAAAGATTAATTTAAATCCTAAAAGAATAGATAGGCCGTGTATGTGGTATGCTTGGAAAACCAACAGACTTAAGCTGTGTTGGAATGAAGAGGGAAGCAAGGTTCAAATTGTGCAGGCTTTTCACTAAAACAGATTGATTGTGATCAATGTACTTCAGGCAATGAGCACTGAAAAATTTTCAGATTTAAAAAAGTTATTTCTCTGGAGGTATAAATTTGCAGGTATAATGAAAGTGGGAGTGATTCAAACCTAACTCTGCTGTTAAGGGCTGCACCCTGTGGTACAGAGTTTTGCTGTCTATTTTAGACTCAGCTCCCTAAACTTGAATTATATCCATTAATCCTGAAAACATATAAGAAATTCCCCAAACCAGTAAAGATTAATTAACAAGAACAAACTCCATTCACTGGCTAAGATATTTGGTTCCATTACGCAGAAAATATATTTTGAGGCCTTCACTGATCTTCATACCAATGACAGCCATATAATGTGTTATAATTCCTGTCTGAACTGTATCATAAAATATTCCCTTCTTAAGAACATAAGAACAGCCATACTGGGTCAGACAAATGGTCCATCTAGCTGAGTATGCTGTCTTCCGACAGTGGCCAGTTCCAGGTGCTTGGGGGGGAATGAACAGTACAAGTAATCCTCAAATGATCCATTCCCTATGTTCACTCCCAGTTTCTGGTAGTCAGAAGCTCCTTAAATAGAATGAATAATTATTAAATAAAAGAGACCAATAATTGATATTCGAATGAATGAAATACAATTCACTGTAAATTTCAAAGGCTAATGCATCTGACTTCTACTGTATATGAGAAAATGTGCTGTGAGCATCACCATAGTTCATAAACAGTGCACCTAAAATGTGATATAAACTTAGGCTGAACAAAAGTAGATTTTTTTTATATGAAGAGAGAATGACGTAAAAAGACACACTGATTCTGTTTAGAGTCGGTAGATACTATGGACTGACTTTAAAAATAAAAGAAAAAATGAAAGTACATGCATTTTGTCATCTTGCAAGAAAAACATTAAAAGTAAGTCACCACAGGTAGTCAACTGAAGAAGGAGAGAAAAATTAGAAGGATTTGAAAAAGACATGCATTTATTTCAATGTGTTATTTCAATCACAGGGAGTTAGATTGTGGTCTCCCAGAGCAATTCATACATGGACATCCTGGAGAGAGAAGGAAAGAAAAATCTAAGGCAGCAAGGGTCATATCATTGTACAGATTAGATAAATTGGTAGTTCTTCAGATGCTGTAAATTAGAGTAGTTTAGATGACTTCAGTAAAGCCTCAGGAGTCTATTTCTACAATGATATCCTCCAAACTCTGAGATCTACACCTTAGGCTATGTCTACACTGGCAAGTTAGTTCAAATTAAGGAAGCTTAATTCGAACTAACTAAAGCCATGGCTGCACTAGGCTTTAGTTAGTTCGACTTAAGGGTTTCCTTAATTCAAACTAATAAGTTCGAATAGGGTATTCAAACTAAAGGGTTAATTTGAACTAACTAGTTCGAATTAGCCAATGTGGCCATGTTAATTCGAACTAATTTCTTAGTTCGAACTAACCGGCCATTGAAATGAATGGGGATCGCTAATGAATGGCACTTGCTTAGTTCGAACTAATTTTTTCTAGTTCAAATTAAGCTAATTCGAACTAACCAAAATTCGTTCGAATTAGTTAGTTCGATCTAACTAATTCAAATTAATTTTAGAAGTGTAGACATAGCCTTACACACCATGGGATTGCTAAAATCTGTGGGTCTGGAAATAAAGGGTATACAGTATTGCCAAATGTCCTATGCCCAATGCCCTACAATATGCTTCTCCCTTTACCAGGCACCAACTTAGAGGGATTGTATTCTCTTAAAAATGAAATTGAGCATTGAATATGTTTATTTATCTAAAACAAAGGAAAAGTGAATGAGAAAAAAACAATGTATAATGAAACAGTTTGCAAATTTAGACAAACACAAAGTTATAGTAGCCAGGTAAACTGATGATATTGAACATGAATAGTAAGGTAAATATTTCATGTTTCATGGAATAATGGAAATTATTGTATATGCCCAGTAGGCCTGAGTTTTGATTGCTCTGGTAATCACATCAGATGTCCGTACATATAAATTCTTAGCCCTAAAATTGCTTTAATATCCCTTCATTTTACAAAGAGAAATTACTGCATTAGAACTCCAGTCTCTTAAATTGGACAGAGAAAAGCTTCTATAGCTTGTTGTCTCTGATTGTCAAGAAGATTAGGTACTTCTGGAGAGCATTCCATTAACAAGATCCTGGAGAATAAAGATCACAATGATATAAACTTCAAAAGAATCTTAAATGCTTTACAAAATGATATTTAAAAATATCAACTAAATCATTTAGAGCAGTAATAATCTTAGTCATCTAGCAGTTCTACTTAGGGAGTCATTTTATTTTTAAAATGACTTTAGAAAATAAACTGACGCCTATGATCACAGAACAAAGAATAGATTGAGAAAAGTTTGAAGTTATAAATTATGCATGATGTATTAGCTGTAAGCTGTGGTCATGAGGGAAAATCCTTGTACTGTCAATTATTAAAATACCTTATTTTTATATTAAAGAATAAATCCTTTATGGAGAACTCAAGGTGCCATGTAAAAAAATCACACTTCTAGTAGCTCTTAAAAAATTATACTTTGTCACACATGTTCAGAGCATTTTCTGGCTGGAGAGCTCAGCTCAAGTGGTAATATAGAGCTTAAATTACAACAGAGACAAGAAAGAGCCAGTTCTAATAATTAAAAGGAACAGACCTCACTCACTTCCTGTCAAAAGTAAAAAAGTGGGTTCCATCAAGGGAAAACCACAGTTTTCTTATTTGTTCATGAAATGCTGTGTAATTTGATTGTCAAATGTGGTCAAACAGCACGGATATTGCTATTTCATTGCCAGTGGCAGTTTTGCCTCTGAGGGCACCTGTGGAACTTCTTTGCTCAGAAAATATATTAAATAAAAGCCAGCTACAATAAAACAAATTTAACTCAAGGTTAATTGCACTGACAGCCGTTAATTTAACAGCACTCTACTCCTGACCCTCCATGCCCATTCACTCCAGCTCCAGTTAATTGGACTGTAGCTCTGAGAACCATCTGGTGACCCCAAAAAACTGCTGAGGGTCATTTTCAAGGATGCTTTAAGTTATATGTTGCATGTACCTCTCTGTAGCAGCCCAGGTCTTTGCACCCATAGTAGTGGTGGGATGCATGGGCTCATAACAGGTCAGATACCCCAGGAGTAAAATTAAAGAGGTCTTCAGAATTCTGAACAGCTGGACTTTGGTAAGATTAAAACATCAGTCTTCACATTCAGTGGATGTTTGTTTCTGCACTCACTTTCAAGGGTTTTGTTAAGCAAGGAAAGAAAAGGAGTTGGTGGGGAGGAGGATAGAAAGGAGTATTTTTAAAATACCATTAAAGCTATACCAAAGGAGACTCATGTATACTGTGCTTGGGAGTTAAAGAACTAATTTGCATGGACTGCTCCGAATTAAAGAATTAGGGTTAGGGTTAGGAAGGGATGCAGTAGCCAGACTGAGCACTGACCAACCCTGCAGATGGTCACACTAATTCACAAAATAACTGATGCCCCTCAATAAGCAGCAGGAACAGTGCTGATTGGGATTTATGGAGACGTTCATTTCCCCCCACTCTCACACACACAACTGCTGTGTGTATCCCACTTTGTTCATGTGATCTTTCACCCTAAATGAGATTACAGCAACCTTTCAGCTGCAATAATCCATTCAAAAGTCCAGGGAAGTAGAGAACCAAGACTGTAAGAGGGATGTAAGGATTCTCTGACTGTGTATGGGGGAGGGATCTTCAGTCTAGACTCTTTCATATGTTCTCACAAACTAAGGACTATAAGGGTGGGCTTCATAACCCATTCAGTATCTCTAGAATATCAGAAAGGCATTAGCTGTATGCCGCATTATATGAACCCCCTCATTATAATACCTGAACACCTCATAAATATCAAGCAATTTATCCTCACAACATGTCATGTTTTGGGGTTTGACCCATACCAAAGAGAAGATGTTTCACCACTTGTCCTGTAACCCTGAGTTCCTTAAACTGCTTTCCTACCGTAACTCGTTTCTCAATGCTCCCAGCAGGCAGGCAAGCATGGATTGAGTGGCTGTGAGTTGAGCAGCCCGGATTCAGCAACTGTGACTCTAGTAGCCTCCTTGTTGCATCACAG
Organism: Pelusios castaneus; assembly: GCA_007922175.1. Taxonomy (NCBI): domain Eukaryota; kingdom Metazoa; phylum Chordata; order Testudines; family Pelomedusidae; genus Pelusios; species Pelusios castaneus. Next base: position 5,552,871 of record ML686006.1, on the reverse strand, counting down.
CAACATTCTGGTCTCCTTTAGCCTCGCATACTGCTAACCAAATGCTCCAGCCCACCTCCAGTCCTGAGTTTCTCCAAATCTGTGGGCCTGGAATGTCCAACACTCCTTGGAACATTCTGAGGAATATAAGGTCTATTGATCCTTTAAAGAGACAAAAGCATAGGAACTTGTTAATCACTTAGGGTGAGTCTACACTTGTAAATTAAGTCGATTTAAGCTTGCTTAAGTTGACTTAATTTACCCTGCGTCTACATTACAGTTTCCTTAAGTCGACTTAAGCAACTTTCTTAAGTCGACTTAAGCAACTTGCTTAAATCGACTTAAGGAAAATAAAGTTGACAATGAAAATTAAGTCGACTTTATTAAACCTGGTTTTAATTCGATTTAGGGCTTAAGTCGACTTTTTCAAGATGACTTAAGCCAGCGTAGAGCTGGAGTAGCCCTAAGTCGACTTAGGGCTACTCCAGGACTCTACCACAGCTTTCCCTGCTGGGGGGGGGGGCACAGGAGGAGCCTGTCATGCCCCCTCACAGGGCAGGGCAGAGCCCTGCCCACCCTGCCCCTATGCCTTACCAGTGTCCCTGTCCCCCTTTGCCTCATTGTACCCATGTACAATGGGGCAGAGGCTGAGACCCCTGGCACTGGGCAAGGGGTGCCCCCCTACCTCTGTGGTCCTGCCTTAGGTCCCCCTAGCCCCTAGAAGTCGACCTAGGCATCCAGTGTGGATGCTCTAGGTCGACTTTGTAAGTTCCCCCCAAAGTTGACTTAAAATTTAAGTGTAGACGCACTAAGTTGACTTAACTAAGTCGACTTAAAGTCGACTTAGCTAAAGACGACCTAAATTTCCAAGTGTAGACATAGCCATAGATGCACAGCCTTTAAGGTCAGAAGGGACCATTATGATAATCTACTCTGACATCCTGCACAATTCAGGCCACAGACCCTCACCCACCCACCTCTGTAATAGACCCCCTAAACATGTGACTGAGTTACTGAAGTCCTCAAATAATGATTTAAAGATGTCAAGGCACAGAGGCTATGTCTACACTTGAAAAGTTAGGTCGACTTTATGAAGTCAACTTAATAAGGTTGACTTTAAGTTGACTTAAGGTCGACCTTATCAAGTCAACTTAACAAAAGTTGACTTAACTTTTCAAGTGTAGACGTGGCTCCTTTTTGGCCTTATTATATCGACTTAACATTTTAAGTCGACTTAATAAACTCCACCAAAGTGCTAATCCCTGTCTCCACTGGCTTAAGTTGACATAATAAAGGTGACTTAAGCGCTAGTTCGAATTAAAACGATGTGTTATTAATGCGAATCAACTTTTCCTTAATTCAACTTAAGAAGCAGCTTAAGTCGACTTAAGGAAAGCCCAGTGTAAATGCAGAGTATTTTAAGTCAACTTAAGCCTCCTTAAATTGACTTAATTTGCAAGTGTAGATGCACCCAGAAAGTCTACCAGAAAGTGACCCATGCCCCATGCTGTAGAGGAAGGCGAAAAAACCCCAGGACCTCCACCAATCTGCCCTGGGGGGAAATTCCTTCCAAACTGCAAATATGGCAATCAGCTAAACCCTAAGCATATGGCCACAACTCAACAGCCAGACACTCAGAAAGAATTCTCTGTAGTAAATCAGAACCCACCCCACCTAACATCCTATCACAGGCCATTAGGCATAGCACAATACTTCAAAACAAGCACACATAGGACTGTGTTAATTTAGAATAAAAGTAAAAGTTTATTTAACTGAAACAAAAGATTTGTGAGTTCAAGAATAAGAGATGAAGTCAGAAATTATTATAAACATATAAAAGTGAAAAATACTTTTTAATGTCTAAGGGCATGTCTACACTGAAAAGGCTGCGTTGAGCCCCACAGATAGACACAGCAAGATCAGTTGAGTAGCCAGTGTAGACCCGCTCAATCAATCCTGGAAAGGCTCTTGATGCAATAACTCCAACCCTCCCAAAAGAGTAACGCTTCACTGAAGGGAGACCATTTCCTGTTGATGCAGCCGAGTGAAGATTCTGTAATATGGGAGAGTAAGTAAGTCGACGGGAGATACACATTCTCTATAGCATGTAGATTGTGTATCTCCTGTCAAGCCAGTGTGGCAGTGTAGACTAGGTCTAAGAAACAGTCTTGGTTCAAGGTAAGATTCTTACCACGCGTCCTTCCTGAAAGATGACTGACCAACCCCTCAGTCACAGCTTCCCACACAGGCCAAATATCTTGGTTCCTTTGTCTTCTTTCATGAAAGATAACTAGAGATTCTTAGCCCCACTCTTTTACAGTACAGTTAACTTTTGAAATGTATCCTTCTTGAAGTCCAGGGTTTTTGCTGTGAGGAAAGTTGCCATGGAGTCCGATAGAGAAGATTCCATGCCAATTTCTTCCCCCTTCTTACTTTCTACACCCCACTCATTCAGTGTTGGCCCTGTTGTGAGCCAGAGGCTGAGAAGCCAAACCTGAATCAGCAGTGGGAGGCCTCTTTCTGCCCTGCAGTTTTACTGATATGACCGCAAGGAGCCTCCAGCAGCCAGGAATGGCACATGTATTGTGCATAAAATGTGTGAGGGTGCAGGTGCCATGATTATCTGCTAGGCCATGATGCCTCCCTGGTAGTTTTTTGTTTAAATGATTGTGAGGCAGTAATATGTGAGGCTCTGCCCTGCCATAACAAATTACAGAATTGGGGCCTCAAATGCCAGAGGGAGTGTAATAATGGTCTGTTGGCAAGTTTATGTAACCAGCTCAAAAGACTGACTGAGACGAATTATCGTTATTTGACAACACTATCTACCACACAGACATATTTCCTGAAGAATGCAGAACATAGGCAATGCCCCTGAAATTAAATTATGCTCAAATCCATGCAACCAAATCTTAACTCTTACTCTGTTTTAGCATCATGGCGAATGTGGCCTGGATTATGCACTTGGACACACCCAGCTGGATGAAGTAGTGGCAGAACAAATGCAAGTTTCATAACAGGAAACATCCAGCACATTTTCAAAGATGTGCCTGGTTGCTATGTCCATTTATGGCTGCAGTATTTCAGGCAGAGCACAAAGTGGGGCCTTTCTTTTATTAAAAAAAGAAACAAAACCCGATATGAAACATCACTTCTGTCAGCTTTTTAATAGTATTTTGATGGGTTTCTGGGAATAAAGTTATTCTGTAATCATGGATCATGAAACAATAAAATTAAACTCTCACCCGTGGACCAACCAAGCCACAGATGACTTTGCTGAACAAGAAATTAATTTTGAGAACATTTATTTTCATGTTCCCTCTCCAAGTCATTAAGTGTTGTTTGCTATTTCCATTACAAATTGACTTTCCTCATTTTTCTGTATCAGTTATCTTAAGAGGCTTTGGTAGGTGTAGGCTACTCAAGGCTTTCTTCCTTGAAATAGCCACGTCTGTGTAAAATGTATGAAGCGTTTCTTATTTGTACCTTGCAATAGGTATTAGGAAAATGCTCATTGCTTTTTATATTCACTCCAGTTCATTTGTTGTTTATGTTGCACAGGAGAGGGGTGTTTCTTCTCTCTGTACTCCTGTATCTGATCCTGTTTTGACTTCAGTCATTATCAAAGCTCACTTTGATTACAACTGATGTAGAATCTAGCCCTATTTGCTTTCTCAATACTCAGTCATTTAAAGTCCCTGTCCCCTGTGATGGGTTATACTACCCACCTGTGCCCTGAGAGCAGTCTGAACACTGGGGCTGAAGTTCTGAAGAAAAAGAAACCCCTCCTACTGTTATGTGCATGGGCAGGATTTAGGAATCAGGAAGGAAATGTTAAGCATCTGCATAGTATACAAAGCAGATGGGCCTAGTAATCCAACTTCCAGTTTCCCAGGAGATTCCAGGTCTTTAACCCATTCCTGCCTAGTTACTAATAACAAAGAGAGAGGGAGAGGGTGTGTCTATGCTAGTAAATTAAGTCGACTTAAGCATGCTTAATTTACTCTGCGTCCACACTGGCATCTCCTTAAGTTGACTTCAGCTGCTGCTTAAGTCGACTTAAGGAAATTCAAAGTCAACTTTATAAAACCTCGTATAAAGTCAACTTTGAAGCTGAAGTTGACTTTTTAAGTCGACTTAAGTGGTGTGGATGCCCTAAGTCAACTTAGTCGACTTAGGGCATGGGGGAAGGGAGCTTCTTTCTCACCAGGACCACTCAGGTCAGTCAGCAGCCGGCAGCTGGAACGCGGGTCCCGGGGAGAAGGAAGCCCCGCGCTCCAACCGCCGGCTGCCGAGCAGCTGGAGCGTGGTTCTCTAGCTCTTCCTCCTGGCTGGGACCACTCGGGTCCCAGGGAAGTTCTCCCTGGGACCCGAGTGATCCCGGCTAGAAGGATTCCCTTCTGCCCGGGACCTGAGAAATCCCAAGCAGAAGGGAGCCGAGTGGTCCGGGGCAGAAGGGAGCTCCACGCTCCCTTCTCCCCCGGACCACTCAGGGCCTTGCTGGCCTGGGGAGAGCCAGCCCCGTGCGGAGCTGGTTCTCCCTGGACCAAACTAGTCAACTTAGGGAGTCTAGTATAGATTCTCTAAATCGATTTAGTAAGGCCCACTTTAAGTCGACTTAGGAGTCCTGTATGGACTCTCTAAGTCGACTTAATAAAGTCGACTTATTTAAGTCGACCTAAATTCCCCAGTGTAGACATAGCCAAAGAGAGAGGGAGAGAAAGAGAGAGAGAGAGAGAAAGAGAGAGAGATTCTATACCGCAAAGCAATATGAAGGTATAAATACCTTCCATTAAAGTTAATGCTTGAAATCTAGAAGTTTGCCAGTAGTAATGAGGTCAACAATACTGGCAGTTTAATTATTAAGACATTACAAGAACAACCAGTATAGCTTGTATCTGAATTGCTCCAAACTAGCCTCAAAAGTGAACTTTGAAAAGTGTCCTTGTTACCTCATTCTCCCAGGCCCAACATTGCATTATAATGGTTTCTCACAGGAACAAATCTACACAGAAACACCCTTAAGCCCTGACCAAGGGTATTCCCTCTGATACTCAAGATCCATAAACCTGAAACTCCAGAATGTCCCATCATCTCAGGCACTGGCACTCTTACAGCAGGCTTTTCTAGCTATGTGGACTCTCTCCTCAGGCTCTATGCTACCAGCACTCTTAGCTAACTTCCAGACAGCACTGACTTCCTGAGAAAAATTCAATCCATTGATGATCTTCCAGAAAACACCAACCTCACCACTATGGGTGTAGGAACTCTTTATACCAACAGCCCATACAAAGATGGACTACAAGACCTCAGGAACAGTATCCCAGATGATGTCACAGCACCCCTAATGGCTGAACTTGGTGACATTGTACTCACTCACAACCATTTCAGATTTGGAGATGATATATACCTTCAAATCAGCAGCACTGCTATGAGTACCTGCATAGCCCCATAATATGCCAATATTTTTATGACTGACTTAGAACAACTCTTCCTCAGCTCTCATCCCCAAGTGCCACTCCTCTACTTACACTACATTGATGAAATCTGCATCATCTGTACCCACGGAAAAGAGGCCCTTGAGGAATTTCACCAAGATTTCAACAGTGTCCACCCCACCATCAATATCAGCCTGGACCAGTACACACCAGAGATACACTTCCTGACATTACAGTACAAATAAATGATGACTACTATTCTATCTCATCCTATACCAAAAACCTACTGACCACCACTCCTACATACATACCTCCAGCTTTCATCCAGGATACATCACATAATCCATTGTCTACATCCCAGCTCTAAAGCTATGTCTACACTACAAACAGTTAGGTCGACTTTGTTAAGTAGACTTAATAAGGTCGATTTTAAGTCGACTTAAAGTGCTGTCCATGGACATGGACTAAGTCCACTTTGTTAAGTCAAACTAACTGCTTTTAGGTCGACTTAACAAAGTGGACTTAAATGTCCACATTGGGCTTAGGTCAACATAAAGAAGGGTTAGGTCGACCAAAGCAGGCTTAAGTCGACCCAATAGGTGGTTCTTATTAAGTCGACTTAAGCGTTCATTAAGTCGACTTAAGGAACTTCGTAAGACACCACATGGGTATGTGGATGCCACTCACACACCCATCCAAGCCCCTGAACACCACGCCAGGACTATATCAATGGGAAGGGGTACTACTCTGTGGTCCTGTAGGCCCTCATGGACCAATGCGGAATCTTTCAGAACATATACTTGGGCTGGCCGGGGAAGGCGCACGATTAATGCATCCGGTGCAACTCCACCTTGTACAGACACAAGCAGGAGGGCACCTTCTTCCCCAACTACACCATCACCACTGGGGACATGCAGGTGTCTGTCCTGATCCTCAGGGATGCCACCTACCCCTTGCTCCCCTGGCTGATGAAGGGCTGCCTGGATGACAGCAGGGACCCAAGGGATCCTCCTTAAGTCAACTTAATTTGTAAGTGTAGATGCAGCCTTACAGACAGCTCCACAACGTTAAGCAAATACTCACCAGCAACTACACACCATAGAACAGAAACACTAAGGCAGGTACCTATTCCTGCAACAAACCCCATTGCTAACTCTGCCTCCAAATCTACTCAAGTGACACCAGCATAAAACTTAACCAAATCAGTCACTCCATCACGGGCTCATTCACCTGCAGATCTACCAATGTGATTTACAGCATCAGGTGTCAACAATGCCCCTCTGCCTTATACAATGGCCAGACTGGACTATCTCTGAGCAAAAGAATAAATGGACACAAATCAGACATCAAGAATGGTAAATTAAAAAACCAGTAGGGGAGCACTTCAGCCTCCATGGACATTTTGTAAAAGACATAAAAGTTACAGTGCTTTAGCAAAAAAATGAAAAAAAAAACCAAACCCAAAACCTGCAGACCAACAACTTTAAAACCAGACATAAATGTGAGCCTGCAGAGCTGGAATTAATATGCAAATTTGACAATATCAGATTAAGTTTGAATAGGGACGTTGGATGGCTAACTCATTATCAAAAATAATTCACATTCCCACCTTCTCATCTATTGTTCCACACTGTTTGAATTGAAACAATTTGCTTGGTTTGCTGAAAAAGCCTGAACTGACCTTGTGACTTTTCCTTCTCTGCATGTATATATCCACCTACATACTGCAGTTTCCATGTTATGCATCTGATAAATGAGATTATACCCATGACAGTTCATACAATAAATAAATTTGGTAGTTTTAAAAATGTCACAGGACTCATTTGTTTTGCTGAACTTGACCAACGTGACTACCCCTCTGGAAATTGTTTCTCAGTTGCTAAAAGCACTGAAATATGTGTTTTCTATTTCACCATAAAAAGATTTACCTTCCAAATAATGTACGTTGTGTTAATACTGCCAAATAGTTTAATTACTTCATGTCATCCACAAATTTGCTAAAAAACATTTAATTCTCTTTATTTAAGCATCAAAGAGCTAGCAGACAAAATAACGTGTTTCATTAATGTATTGCTTTTTGCATGGCATCTATATTATCTGAGCAGATCACCTATATTAATGAATTTATACACATAACATCTGTGTGAAGTTGCAAAGCATTGTTCCCATTTTACATGAAACCCAAGGACACAGAAGAAGGCTCAATGGCAGAACCTAAATTAAGCTCAGCAGTCCTGGGTAAGATCCTCAGCTTCTGATATCTTTCTGTAAAAAGGCCATAAAATCCTTGATCCCTCCTCCCCATTTCAGAAACTATGAAAGATCGTTCTAAGGCTACCCTCTGAGGACCCAATTGTAAGCCTCAGTAGAGAGTGAAGAGCTGGGATGGCAGAGGTGTACCAGGCAGCATAGGATCTCAGGCTATGTCTACACTTGCACTTTTAAGTCAACTTAGTTAAGTCGACTTAGTGTGTCTACACTTAAAATTAAAGTCGACTGAAAGGGGAACTTACAAAGGTGACCTAGAGCGTCCACACTGGATGCTCTAGGTTGACTTTGTGAGGCTAGGGGGACCTCGGGTAGGTCCACTGTGGCAGGGGGAGCACCTCTTGTGTGCAATGGGACAAAGGGGGACAGGGACCCTGGCAGGGCATGTGGATAGGGTGTGTGACACTGTCTGGATTTAGGGAAGCATTTATGATATTATTTTCTATGGATATCTCATAAATGCTATAATCCATAGGAACTATGTCATGTTTGGTATCAATAGAAAGGTAGTAATTTGCTG